>PVJO010007543.1:0-81113 GCA_004026905.1 Hystrix cristata
TTTTTTTAAAGGCAATGATCAGAAATTTACAGAAAGAATATCTAATACCTTCTAGCCACACACAGATTCACAAGGATGTGGATATATTTCACTTGTGCGTTGCTTCTTTATTAACAGGATCTGCTTTGATTATTTGGGCTGATTTGTTCACAGCCAAAGGAGGTTCTTGATTACACAGGCAAGAGACGTACGTTGGGCTGAATGGGAAGCTGATAGCAGTAGAGGCCAAGGGCATTTAATTAGCCACTGAATCGAATAGTCTTATTATTTCTCTGTGAATGAGATCAGTGTGTATGTGTGTGTGTGTGGGGGGTGTGTGTGTGTGGGTGTGTGTGTATGTGTGTGTGAGAGAGAGAGAGAGAGAACAAGAGGGGTGAGAGGATTAGAGATGTGACGATATTGGTACAGTTTTTAGCAGGAGTCCTGGGGAAGAAAAGAGATAAATACTCCATTTAAAAAGATATGAACAGTTCACCATTTCTAAAAGGACCACAGCAGTGGAATTTATTTATCCTATGTGATTTCCACATCGATAACTCAAATTTTCTGCTTAAAATTTTGCTAGTTGGTATTATACAAAGCTAAAAAAAGACCACTACCAAGATTTTAATACATTCGTATGAATCTCTGGTGTTTTAGAAAAGCTTATGGTGGGTGAGATGGGGTAGCCACTCTTTTCCTTAATTATATGAAATTCCTGTAAGGTAAAATAAAATCAGGGTGGAACCAGTCACTTGAGTTTTCTAGTTGTGGCTTTTGTAATATAGTTCCTGTTTCATGATATTCTTGGTGAAAGTAAAGAAAATAAACAAGGTAATAAATATCTGGTTAAGTTGTCCTTGGTCTTAACATTATTTTTTTAAAATTTATTTATTTATTGTTTTTTGGTTTTTTGAGACAGGTCTTTCTGCTTAGCCCAGGATGGCCCAGATCTCACTGTGATCCTCCTGCCTCAGACTACTGAGTGCTGGGACTGCAGGCATGACTATAAGGAGGGAAACGCAAATCTAATTTTGTTACCTGAGTCAATCCAACCCCAAAATACAACTCAGTTTCCAAAGCTACACAAAACTAAGATAAAGAGGTTTGAAGTCAAGACAACCTGATTTCAAATCTCAGCTTTGTATTTTAATACAAAGTTTTGAAAAGTTTTGAGAATTTCTCACTTCTACTGTGCAAAATGAGTGTGGCAGTGAAATACCTTCTTCATAAGTTTATTGTGAAAATTAAAGACAGCGTGTGTAAAATTTTTAGTACAGTGCCAGGCATACAATAGTAATTCAAAATATGGAGGTTTGAAAGAAGAAACAGGGTAAAAAAATTAAAAAGTTGGAGCAAAACAAATATTTCTCTTTGCTGTTCACCAATTTCTTCCAGCCAGGCTGCTGGTTTTTCCTGTAGCTATTTCTCTGTCTTGCTCAAAAAAATAGAAAGAGCTGGAAAACATTGTAGGAATAAATGACCTGTTAAAAGTACAGAAAAACCATGCCCTGACCTTGAATCAGAGTTTATGAGTTCTGAATGGGTGAAGAAAAACATAATAATTAACCGTGTACCCACCCATCCACACAGCAGTGCGGAAGTCCCGGTCCACTTGGTTTTACAACCACTTGGCAGATTCCTGCGGGGGCTGCTGCATGTGACCAGTCACCCAGCAGCCTTCAGGGAAAAAGTGGCTGCAGATAACTCTGGAGTAGGCTGTGGAAAGCGTTCTTCCTTCTCACCCTCCCGGGTGCAGAGTCTTCAGGAGAAAGGAAGTTCAGTGGAGCTGGGCTGCTAGAAACCCAAAGGCTGGTGGCAGCCTTGCCTCCTTCACCCCACACCCAATCTCATAAGCACTCTGTTCAACATTACCAAGGCTGAGTTGCTCTGTATTTCTGTCAACACCTAATATGTAGAAATAGTGAAACTAGCTTTGCCTGATACTATAATTTGACTAGTGTAGATGTTGTCAAATTAGGAAGTATTTAAAGGAAATTTCCCTAGATTTCACCTGTGTAGGTAAGCAATTCCCATAAACCCCTCTGCAATTCCTGAGTCTCCGTGTACCTTAAACGCCCACTTCACCTAAACACGGCGACAAATGTCTCGCTGCCAGATGCTCCTTCTCTGCTTGGTGACTTGCACTGGACTGATTCAAGATTTTTATAAACACACACTGAGATCCCACTACGGAATACCGAGGGCGCTAGAGACCTGCTTTGTATGGACGTAGGGCAATTTGGGAGCTAGAGAACCTGATTTTGCCAACAGTCCCCTCCCATTTTGACTTCTATAGAAGAACTGTGGAGATTTGTCTATTACAGTAACTCTAGAAAGTTCACTGATGCTATTTTGACACAGGACCACTAAGATCTTTAAAAAAATTTACAAACAACATATGTGTTTTTTTATGTATCTAGGCTTGTGTCTTTGATTTTAAATGAGTAGGAAGAGAACCTAGTAGTCCTTAAAGTCAGAATAAGAACATGCTGAATTCTAGCAATATGCATTCAGAAGATCCTGTGTTTTAATTAAGAATGTCTTTTTTTTTTCTGACAGGAGAGACAGAAGTGATAGAGAAGCTAGTTTGGAAGAAGATATATTAATACCAAAAATAGAAGAGGTCTCTCTGACTTCAAAAGGTTCTCTGTCTCTTTCTCTCTCTCACACACATGATAATTAAAACTTCCTAATAAGATAACATTGGAGAACTATAATTAATGTGAGGCTGCAAAGCAGACTCTCTTATTTACATAACTTTTGAATATCAGACACTTGATTTGGAAGGCAAGAGATATTATTTTTCTTCTTTCTTTTCTGTGTTATTTGTATTTTATTTTTTATTATTTTTATTAGTACATATTTGCAGGATGTAATGTTTACATTCTTTGTTGCTTCATGTGCATAACACATCTTAATACATTCTATCCATCCCCCTTTTCTCCCCTCCCTCCATCTCTTAGTCCTCTTCCTCTATCTCCCTAATTCCTATAATCTATCTTTTATTTTTGCCCTTTATTTGTGGAGGTAGAATATAAGCTCTTTCCTGGACAAGAGGAAAATATCTGGATCATGTTCTGCGCCCTCCATTAGCAGATAGCTCTGGACTGTGCAGCTTTGCCCAGGATCTCCATCCTCTTTCACTGTTGAAAAAGAAAGGAACCAAAATGCAATTAAAGTGGCTTTTTCTGAGCTCCTGGCCCACGAGGATTCCTTATAGGGAGGCTGAAACTCAATCCTCTGAGAATTGAAAGAAAGAGCTCTTTCTCTGCACAAATGAGACTTGGTGGCTCTAGGTGTTCCCGGAGCGAGCAAGTTCTCAAAATATTTGGAAAACTCCCTGTAAAGGATTGAACAATAACCACCAGGCTACAAGCACTTTCCTTGGGTTAGTGAGTAGCTGGGAGGCACCTGTGGCCTTCCACAGTACTCTGGGTGGTTACTGGCCTGCTGGTGGGCTGAGAATGCCTGCCGAGGTGGGATGGCCACCACAGGACACCGCAGGGAAGAAACTGTCAGAAGGATCACCTTTCAGGGTGCCCTTTGCTTCTACCACACCAAGCAGCATGGTGTGGAGCATTTGGCAGCTAATAACTCAGCACGCATGCCCACCTCATCACCCTAACCAGGCTGACGGCAATGATGTGTAAGGTGAAAAATTAATATTCTATGGTGCTAAAAGGCTTGTAAAACCCCTTGAAATATTAAATACACAGGGAAGATTTATCAAGATGAGGGCAAACCAGGTCTGATTTCATCCCAATCCAGCGATAACATTTTTCTTAAAAGCGATTTTCTTGAGATCATCTCAGAAACTTACAGGTCCTCTGTCCCACGCTGGCTGACTCTCTGGCAGCCAAAATGCTTCTTTGGCTGTAAGTCTCACGCGCCAAATTTACTTTAGATTTCATTACAAGGGGGAAACGTGGAGGGAAAATGATTGTTAGCCAGATGTCCTCAGATGTTTTCCACTTCTCACTGGACTCTCATTCGCCTCCTCATTAAAGCACACAGCCTAACAGATCGAACAGAACTTTGTCATTTATGTTGTTCGCAACTTACACAAAGCCAAGGTGGGGCCGAGGGGACACCCCAGAGGGAACATCCCACTCTCTGCAACAGTGCCAGTGGGCCCTGGGGCATGAGCATATGAAGCTTTGGGGGAATGTCTAGATGTGACCACAAGAGGACCTGCATGCATAGGGGATATATTCTTTAGGTCCATTTCCTAACTGGACACTGTTTTGAAGTGAGAGGTTGTACAAAATGGGCTAAGTACAGAAGGCGTGAAGAAAGCTCGTTTGTAGGGCTCCTTGCCCTCCCAGGAGCAGACAGGGAGGGGCCTGGGGAGCGCATGCAGCCTTGGGTGTGAGGTGAGTTCTGCATCAGTCCTGAGGGGGCAGCGAGTGGCCCCGAGGACGGGGGCCTGCAAGGGAACACAGAACCCAGGATTAGGGACAGGGCAAAGACATTCCTCTGCTGCTGAGAATGTGTCCTGCACTCACGGGAGCAGAGTGGTGTCGTCTCTCTTTCTGATTCTGTGATGTGAAACTCCTGTGTTAACCGTCAGTGGAGCAAAGATAGGTCTGGAGGTAATAGATTCACATACTCGGAAGCCCAAAGCCCACAGTCATGCGTTCAACAAATTAACATGTCATTATGAGGCAAATCAGAGCAAGGAACACTGCTTTAAAAACTGAATGGCTCAAATTAAGGTCAGGGGTATCCAGGCTCGAATTTCATGTTTGGATCATGTCATGAACTCTTCCGTGCTGTGTAGGTCACACTGGGTTCCATCGCAACTCCCCATAGCCGAGACTCACTGTGGGTGGCAGTTGCACACACAGAGAAGGAGTGTGCAGTGAGTCGCAAAGGTTAAGTGTGAGGCTCTGGAGTCAGAATTTCCACCGAGCTCCCAGCGTACACTGGACTATGACCAAAGTCAAAGCAGGTCGCGATTCCCTGATTACCTCTAGGTGCCTTCCCCCTTTTCTAGCTGTTGCTAAAGACTTGGGACAGCCTCAGTTTTCAGTTTTCATGCTGGTTTTGTCAGTAGACTCTGGGCCTTGGTGTAGGCATCTATTAAGTGGGAGCAAGACACATGGCAGGATTTCTGTGAAAAAGAAAGAATGATCATGTGACCTCGCAGCTAAAATAAATTATTTAATTCCATCTCTACTATGAGGCAGGTCTGACTGATGTCCCTGCTTTACAAATGTAGAGAGCAAGTTGCAGAGAGACCAGTGTGATGCTCTGAGCACACAGTAAACACAAATTTCACCCTCCTCTGGGACTTCAGTTAAGAAAACACAGTTTTTAAAAATTTCTCCAAGAAAGGTGTTTGCTAAGGCTCCCATAGCAAAGTACCATAGACTCGGGGGCTGGGACAATGGAAATTCATGGTGTCGCAGTCCTGGGGGAGCAGAAGTCCAAGAGCAGGGGCAGAGGGCTCTTTGGCTTGTGGATGGAGCAAAGATAAGTCTGGAGGTAATAGAGTCGCATACTCTGAAGCCCAAAGCTGCTCTGTTGGGCTGCTGGGTCTCGATTCTTCCCGTGGGCTCCCTGTGTCCATGTAAGTGCCTGAGTCGGTATCCGTGTCCGTGTCTGTGTCCACATCTCCTCTTCTTTGAAGGACACAGCTGCATTGAACTGGGGCACACTCCAATGACCTTATTTAACTCCATTACCTCTTTAAACTCCCCAGCTCGAAACACAGTCATGTCCTGGGTTACTGCAGGTCAGGACTCCAACAGGCTAGAGAAACAGTGCAGCGGGCAAGAAGGCGGGCAACGTGTGAGAGTGCTCAGCCCAGCGTGTGGCCTCCACAGCAGAGCTGGGCGCTGAGGGCTAGGGTTAGGGTTAGGGTTAGAGCCGCCAGAGGACACGCTGTTAGGCTCGGTGCTTTGGTGCAGAACTCCAGTCTGTAACGCTCGCCTCCCCACATCATGTGAGCAAACCATGCTGCAAATTCCTTTCCCTCCACCAGAGGAGTGCAGTCCCATAAAACTTAAAAAAAAGAAAAAAGCAAAAACCAGCAGCACCAACAGCAACAAAACCTTCCATTGCAGTGGGTCTTTGTCTGTATTTTTAGTAACAAAGAAGGCCACATTATAGGGAATTCTTAAAATACAGTGATTACATCATGGAGCCTAGTTCTTTCTCTACCCTCTATCCACTCCAGACAAATTCAGCAGCCACTCTCTCTCTGCTTCTCAGGTAAGTAAGGGAAGACGCATTCCCCTGCTTTTGGGACCTACTCAAAGTGACAGGATTATCCCAATGTCCAATGTCTTCTAGATGTTTCTAGTGCCGGGAGGACACAACTTGGGGGACTGGAATGGTTTAGAACAAAAGGTAAACGGGCACTTGTGTCTGTTACTTTACTCTTTGTCGGACCACAAAACTTGACACTCACAGTTTAAAGGAGGAGAGATTTATTTTGGCTCCTGTTTTAGAAATTTCACTCCTTGCATGGTTGGCTGGTTCTTGGCAGAAGGGCACAGTAGAAGAGAGAACTGCTCGCGTCATGGTGGATGGGAAGCAGCGTCAAAGGGGGAGCCAGAAGGGAGCCAGAGAACACTTCTCTTCTTTGGAACACAACCCGCCTTCTGACAGTGAGTCAATCATCCTGTCCCCGTGATCCAACAGCCTTTCTGGAGCCCCGCCTTTGAGAACATGGTCTGGGAGGACCTCTACATATGAACCATAATGGCCGCCTTGCAGATCTGGGGCAAAACATGCCTAGTGAGAGTGAAGAATCACCAGTGGAGTGTCTCCTCGTGGCGCACTGTCTCATCCATTCCCTCCTGGAAGTCTTTGTTTAGTTTTATTGGTTGTTAGTTTGATATTCACTATTCATCCCTGTTCCGTTGACACTATTCTTTTTACTTTTGATGTTATTGCTTTTGTATATAAATTCATCTTTTCAAAAATTTCCCTCCTTTGGGGCAGTGCACATTAATTAAAAATCTGGAAGAGGATAATTAGTGCAAATTAGCCATTTGTGCAACAGGCAGTGTTAAGTGGGGCTTGAAAGGAGCTCAGAGATCCATTTTCCACTATAAACAGACTGACGGTTAGCAGTAATATTTGAATAATTTTAAGAAATAAATTAATTGTTATCACTGAGCACAATGACAAACAACATTGGACATATTACTTTTATGATAACATTGCATCTTTGTATAATGTTATCCCTCCTCTTGTAATTGTGCAGAACATATCCAAATAAAACCCATTTTCCCACCTTTTTAAAATTTTCTTTGTCCCTTTTTCCAGTTCGCTAGCATGTAACTGCTATCTACACAACAATCCAGACTTAAAAAAAAAATTTCCACGCTGGACTGTGCTGCTTGCTACCTCTTGTCTTTCCTCAGTAAGAGTTTGACTGGAA
Organism: Hystrix cristata; assembly: GCA_004026905.1. Lineage (NCBI taxonomy): Eukaryota > Metazoa > Chordata > Mammalia > Rodentia > Hystricidae > Hystrix > Hystrix cristata. Next base: position 7,376 of record PVJO010007543.1, read on the forward strand.
GTTGTTGACAGTGGAGAAGAGGCTTTCGGGCAGGAAGTGAGATTCTTGCTCCTTCATCCAAGACCTGGGTTGACTTAGTCAAGACTCCTCGCCTGTGCAAGCATAATGTCCTCCTGTATAAAAGGCAGACGAATAGGACATCTGCAGGGGTCACAGCAGACATCGTTCTGCCCTGATTCTGTCGCGAGGAATTCACCCTAGTGGGAGTAAAACGCATCTCTAATCCACACCTTTCATTCTCTGTTTCCTCTTCGAGACACTTTAGGGACTACTAGGAATAACTACTAATAAACTAACAAGTCATGGAACGCCTTCAGGGGCAGTAAAATCTCGTATTTCTGTACAATATTCGGGCACTAGGCTGTGTTGTACATGGGACCCCTTCTTGTCACTGCCATTTCACAAAGGAGCAGCTCTTAGCCCCACCCAACTGATCAGAGACTCAAATGAGGGAGAAAACCGGGTTGAGCTCACACCTCCGTGCTACTTGGTGGCAGTCAGATCTGGTTTCACAGAATGTCACAGATAGACACTAATGAAGCCCTTTGGATGCATAAAGGAATAAATTATGGTTCATTTCCATTCCAAATTGAAAAAAAAAAAAAACTAAATAAAATGGAAGAAAATTCCACATTAGGGAACTAGCTAAGCAAAAGATTTCCTCTCGCCCCTGGCTAACTGATTGATTATTTTCAAGTAAGATTTACCTCAAATTGGATGTAAGATCGTCTATGCAATTGTCTGTCAAGTTCCTGTAGCCAAACTCTGTGATCTCCATTTTTCTCGGTGGACTCAGTAATATTTCTTTTACAGTCACGTACTCTCTTTCCCTAGCTTAAAGAAAAAGTAGCAAAGCCTTTTAGGGTGAAAACAACACACAATCAATAAATCAAACAAACAAACAGAAATGTGTCAGATTATTAAAATTATAACAGACCAGATGTGATATAAGCAATTATAATTTATTTCACAAATTTGAAAAAATTATTTTATACCTGTGTGATTACAGACATATATTCCAGATGTATGAGTAAACTAAGTTTCTTTAAATACTATTATTTTAAACTATGTATTTAATCAATTTTTGGTTTGTGGTTGTGGTGACTTTACAGATCAGTATTTTGAACTTGTGCCCTCAGGACTGTTCTATCAGACAGGATTGAAGATATTTCAAAAATGTAATATTATACAGAGATGCCCTACTGCTTGAACAGCGCAGTCTAACCTTAGAGATAGTTTGCTTAAAAGGGAAGAGGTTGTGTACATTTGAAAGGAAGGTTTAAATGTATTTGAAAAGGAATAGCACAAAAATTTTATCCTTTTAGTAGTAACTTAAAAGTGACGCAAAGAAGGTCTGGGGAGTGTTGTATATAAACCGCACAATAGTTAAAGCAGGCATGATCCTTTTTTGTAGCATTTCCTCTTCTGGAAGACTCCAGGGTCTTGTGGGAGGGCTGCTACAGTATTTGGATTTGGTAACTTTAGGACGAATTTAAGTATGACAAAATTTGGCTGATGGACAATCTGAAAAGCCTGGCTTGGTATGACTTGTAGACATGGAACTTACTTATTCTGTTCTTTGTAGAGCCCGGAGTACAGGCTGAGACTCACTAGAGGCATTGAGTAGCAAAATCAAGTATATACAGAGATTCCTTTTCTGTAGTTCATGTTACAAAGTTAAATCTAATCAGTGCCTCATATCTTTAGTGAGCTGTTTTCTGAGATTTGCACAATTATCAGATTGAGAGCTGACCTGAAGATTTAAGTACTGTATCAATCAGCTAAAGTGAGATTGTGTAGTAGTAACAAACATTCCGGAACTTTCAACAGCTTATAAAAATCTAGGTTAATTTTTGGGTAATGCTACTTATGTGTGTCAAATCAGCTACATTTCTTGGACTCAGGATAAGGCGGCACTTCATCTCCTGAACATTACCAGGCTCATGGCAGAGGGCAAAGAGCACAGGACAGTCACATTTGAGTTCTCAAAGCTTCTGCTCACTGGTGTCATTTGCTACTTCTGCTCATATTTCTCTGGCCAAAGCAAGTCATATGGACAAGACTGGTGTCCATGGGAGAGATATGTATGACCCTTTCCTAGGTAAGGACATTCTATGTGGCTAAAGCTGATATCAAAAAACTGATGATGTTCTTCCCTCAAGGAAAGGAAGAGAATATCTTAAACAGTAATACAACCACAACTATCTAAGAAGCAGTTAGAAATGTAGTTTCATCCAAAACATAGCCAGCATCTTAGCATGTAACAGATAAATGAACCAAGTGAACAAATAATTCTCTTTGTCTCTGTTCAATTAGCAAATAGTTTTTTGGGCAAAGGGCAAGCCATTAAAGTCATGAAAAGCAGATGGTGAATGATTCCTGACCTGTGGAATGCCTCACATGGAAAACTCCTATTTGGCAGCTAAACAGAGGTGGGTGATTTCAAAAATGGAGCTAATTACTGCATGGATGCCCATTAAGCATTAGCTCCTGTGGAATAATCCAGGGTTATGTGAACACCGATTTTGCAGGCTTGAGGCAGTGCTGTGGAACCTGCTGGAGAAGTAGGTCGGAAAGGGCTCTGTGCATCGGGGGGCAGCAGAGCAACTCTGCTGGTCCTTGGAGGGGCCGGAGCTCTCCCTGCAGGGGGTTACTCTGCACACGTCTGGAGGACCTGTGACCCATTCAGAATCCACAGTGGAGAGCGGTCTTTCATTTCTCCATAACGTTGCTGTGGGGTCCATGGACATTTGATAACCACATTCAGTCTCTCGCTTGACTGGTATCCACACAAAGAAATTTGATCTTGCCTACCTTTCCTGTCTCCCACAGTACAAATAAGTCTCCGGATGACCATAGACGATGGCTGGGCTGTGCGGTAGTGACAGCATGCCCACTATGGGGCTCTCCATGTGTCTCCCTGGTCTTCATCCTCAGGACACAGTGCAAACTGTCCCACTGAGGTGCTGCACCCTGACTGTTGTTGCTATACACCATTTACTGCTTTCCAGTGCCCCACATAACCTACTCATTCCCTATTAGTGATGCTAAGTACTCTGTACATGTGTGTATGATAGCTGTCATGTCACACTGTTTAAATCTTCTATGTTTGCTTTTCAAATTAGATGTCGATATTTTCTCAACCATGTGATCCCAGCATCTAGATGCACAGTAAAAGCTTGTTGTACGAATCAGCTTCCAATCTGCCTGCATTCCAACTGTAGTGCTAAAAATAGCCACGTATATTCCCAAGCAGGAAAATGTGCATGCAGCTCTCATTTCTTCAGTATTCACCAGGTATAGTGTTCAATCCTTTATATGTGCTATTTTATTTTATTTAATCTTCACAGCATGTTTTTAATCTCAGCATTAATGTCTCTATTCTATTGAGTAAAGAATAAGATTGAAGATCATAGAGATTAGATACTAATTAGAGAATTCATAAGTCTAAAATATTGCTGTATTTTTTTCTAGTTTTTCTGAGCATCTTCAAAAAGAAAAATAAATGGCACAAGACTATATTAACTTATAAAGGCACACACTACTGCTCCTTACTTGAACACAGCCTATCTTCTGAATACTAGATTTTTTCCAATCAATATTTTTCAAGAGACCCTTCCTGGAGTTGCATAAAGACTCAGATACATAAGCCTATGAAGTAGATATTGGCAAAGAATGTCAAAACTGCCTTCAAGGAATTATGCAAGTGTCATGGCACCTTGGTTTCTAGAGAAGAGATCTGCTCTGTAAAATAAAACATACAGTACATTTCAAATACAGATTTGAACACTTTTATGTGTGTTTTAGTATCCCCATGTGTGTTGTTCAGCTCTCCTATTACTGGAATGAATTACTTAGCACCCACAAATTAAAGAGGGAGAAGTTTAATTTGGCTCCTGGTTTCTGTGCATGGTCAGCCCAAAGCGGGATCATCCTGGCGGAAGGGTCTGGAGGGGGAAAGCTGCTCACTCTATTGTGGCCAGGAAGGAGAGCACAGGGGAAAGGCAGCAGCAATAGATACACCCTCCAAGTCACACCCCAAGAACTCATTTCCACCTGCACCCCACCTCCTACCAGCACACTCAGCCATGAACACGAGTGTATTGATCCACTGATGAGTACAGTGCCCGGGATCCAGTCACCTCTCCAGGAGTCTTTTCATTCAGTGAAGTCGACAATTAAGATGAACTGATGCTCCATAGATCATAAAAGAAAGCAAGTTTAAGTGGCTTATCAAATTGTCTGGACTTGATATGCAAGCAGGAAGCAACTTCACTGATTCATACCAGGACTTCAAGCTGAGTCTCATGGGTCCCAATCCTCAGCCCAGCATAACAGGGCCGGCAGAAGTCCCATCTCCTTGGGCCACTGTGCCATATCAGCAGCTGGACCTCAGCACTGAAGCACATCCAAACTGAACCTGTCACCCGGGGAAATCGCCTCTTCAGGCCTCAGCCCTCACTGCACCCATTCTGGAGGTGGCAGGGAAGAGGACGAGTGGCTTGTTTTCCCATGTTTTTCCCAGCTTCTGGGCCTACCTTTCCCCTTCCAGCAGCTGCAGACTGGGGATGGTGATTCAGGAGCAAGTTCCTTCTTGCGTGGGCTTTTGCAATTGGACTGTGGTACCCCCTTGAGTGGTAGGTGTCAGTGCTGGTATTTTCTTTTATACTTTTATGGGCTCTTGATAGACCTAATGTGGGGAGTTCTTACGCTCCATAGTTCACCATTTGGCTGCTCACCTCTATATTTTCCTTCTCACCTCTATGAAGCTCAGCTAATCCTCTGGTTAGCAGTTCTTTCTGCTGTAGAACTGGAAACCTGGGAGACTCATATGTGGTCTTCCCAACTTAAGGAGGACGAGGGTCCCCCACTGCACCCTGTCTTCACAGCGTTTGGCTAACAGCAGCTTCTGGCTTTCACATTGCCAGGGGCATTGTCTCTGTACCTCCCAATTTCAGGGACATAGGTCAGTTTCCACCACAGATCGCTGCTAGTCTCAGGTCACTGATGCTCTTCAGTTGACTTCCTGTGGGAGCAAACACCCCTGTGCCTTCTCCTAAGGCAGGTCCACACCAACATGTATGTCTTCATGTAAGCCTCTTTCTCTTCCATCAGCTTCTAGGCTTCTGATATTCATCTGGAGATTGGTGAAGCAGTCACAGAACTGGGATTGGTCTGACAAGATATGGATGTTCTGGTAGAGGCAGGATGTCCCCCGAAGATGCCCATGCTCTCATTGCTGGGACAAAATACCTGACAACCACAAGTTAAAGGAGGAGAGGTTTACTTTCGCTCACACTTTATGGAGGTTTCAATTCATAGTTGTCTGGTTCCAAGTGAGAATGGCATGGCAGATGGGCATCACAGAGGAGAAGCAGTCCATGGCAGGCAGGCAGGAGGCAGCAAACAGTCAGCTTCCTCTTCGCTTTTATTCCATAGGCTGCAAGCCTATTGGATGGTGCCACGCATACCCAGGGTGGGCCTTTCCATTTTCTACATCCAGAGCCAGTCAGTGTACTAATCCAGTCGTCAGTATCACATGCCCGTGATCCAGCCACTCCCATAAGCCCCACCTGGGAGCACACAAGGCCTTGCAGGACATTTTAGATATAAACCATATTAGTTGGTGCAGAAAAAGCCATCAAATGGCAATTTTATATACTACTTGGAGGTAGGGCTCGACTGCCACAGTATCGATACCTCATGGGTGGAGGGGTGAGGTGGAATCCAATTGCACACAACATGTGTATCGAAGAGACATAAAAAAATGGAAGTGTAGCGTCAGTATTTTGAGGGCTACAAAGTGTTTTGGTCCAACCCATTATTCTACTGCCCCGAGAAGTTGCTACCGTGGAGAAATAGCACAGCACTGAAATCATGGAAAGTCGGAGATGGTCAAGAAATGAGGTTTATTTTTTGCCCCATTTAATGTGAAATAGTAATGTAATAAGAAATTAATTATGTTTCTACATTGACCCTTCATGAAGAAACACTAGGAGAACACTAACTGTTCACCCCTGGTGATGAAACGTGTGCACCCTGGGGCCATCCTTCGGATATCTGATTCGTGGTGGACATGCCTAATTCTATTTTGAAAAAAATAAATAACTTCCCACGTAGTTCTAAATATTTTTTGAAACATTTTTATTACGTTGAAATAAGTATCAATGTAATAAAATTTAAAAAAATTAACTTTTGAAGTCTATCAGTAGTTCAAAGAATGGGGTATAATAAATTCCATCTTGAATTTTATTTTATTTTAAATATGTTGGGTTGTACCAATCCTCGTAATGTGTCTCAAACACAAACGTGGCCTGTGCTTCCTTCACGCGTTGGGTCACCGGATCTGGGAGGAACCCAGCAGGTGACTGGGTCTGTATGGCTATCTGCCCGGGTCTCAGTGGTCACTGGTGGTTCACCTGCCACCTGGTGTCTTCTGGGCTTCTGCACAGGTGTCCAGATGGTGCCCATTCATTGCCCCGTTTGTATCACCTTCAGCCTAACCCAGTCTGTGTACTCCGACAGGCCACCCAATTCTCATTTGGCACCAAGTTCTCACTTACGAGAGTGATTTCCAAGATATACAAGGAGTATTATTTTTGGCAGCGATTGGGCAAGAAGCTGGTTTCTGGATAGTACGGTTTGTTGAACTCCCTTGGAGACTCCTGCCTACCTGCCAACGTGCCTTCCACCCTCCCTTTCTCGGAGAGCCCCCTTTCCTTCCAGAGCTATGCTCTGTAATCAGGCCTGGAGCTTTCAGGAGAGCGGTGTGTAAAGGCAACGATGCCTCGTTTTGTAACAGAGTCCACCCAAATCCTCTGTGAAGTGAGCACTAATGCCCCAGCCTCTGCCTCTTCCTTATTGTCTTCCTTGTTGTCTTCCCCACTACAGTGTGAGTTCCGAGAACACGGGGATTATGGCCAGTTCCATCTGCTCCTGGCTCTGACTTGCTAGTAGAGGGCCGGACACGGAGGAAACAGCACTAGACATTTACTGAGTGAATGCAGACGGCACTCCCACATAGGAAGGTGCTGGGAAAGGGGATGCAGATGTGCAATGTGGTGGTCAGTATTATAAGCGTTAGCAAAAGTGGGTCCTGGGTTTGAATACCAGTGTTTCCCTTATACCTCTGTGTCCTTAGACATGTATTTCACCTCCAAAAATTAGTTTCTCCTCCTAGTTGGGAGGATGGTAAGAGATAATGTCTATACAATAATCCATGAAGTTCCAGTCATAGCAGATGCTCAATAATCACCAGGCATTATTACTATTAACACTAAGTAGGAGAAGATGGAGGAGGAGCCTCCACTTTGAGGCTGAGGGCTGGGAATGCTGGACCAAGCCAGCACTAAAGGGAAGCAGCAACTGCAGCAAAGGGGAAGCAGAGGAGACACCTTTCTCCATCACCACAACCCAGGAGGCCCCGCAGATTTGGTTTTCATCCAAGAATGAGACGTACAACACCCTAGACACATTGTGAAATACACACATGTAGGTATATGTGTAAAATGAATATTTCCTTTTACACCAACATGCATGTAGATGTAGGCAAAAGTGAATTCAATCCTTTTGCACTGGAGAACATTTAATTTCAAAATGGAAGGTCCCATGGGCCGATGGGCACCGGGAGGGATGAAGGTGAAGGGGGAGAATCCCGGGATGCCACAAAGCAGGGGCGGAGCCTCAGTGCTCTCATCTTGGCCTGAGTCTGAACCACACGCCAGCAAAGAGGGCAGAGCGCTACCTCCCACTACAGCAGCTGTCGATGGGTCTCACTGCCAGGTGTGGGCAGAAACAGAGAACCCACTACCTAGGCACAAAGTACTAAAGCACATGTGGTGCTGGCAGCCACGACCGAGGTCTGTGACCTGGGGGACGGGGGTCTGGAGCCTTCAGAAATGTCAGCCATTCCGTTCTGGTTTTCTACATCTGGCCCTAATCCGTGAGGTGACCAGTTGCCTTGTGGTATAGAGAGGCCTGGGCAAGAAGTTAGCCTCTAACTTTTCTGTTTCCTCCAGGGCAAATACAAATATAGTCATGCACCACAGGGCAATATCTTAAACGATGGATCTCACCTACGATGATGGTTCCATGAGAGTATAATGGAGACGGGAAATTTCCTAGCATCTCGCATTATCACTGGCCCATTTCTACGTTTAGGTACACAAGTACTTGACTTTGGGTTTCAGTGGCCTACAGGACTCTGCACCGGACCATGCTGCATGATTTCCAGCCCAGGAGTGGCAGCCTGTCCCGTGCAGCCTGGCTGTGGTGTGGGTAAGTGCATTCCAAAGTTCACACGGTGACAAAATCGCCTAATGTTGCATTTCCCAGCACATGGCCTTGCGTTACTGCTGTGTGACAGTAATGGCTTCACTGCTCACATGGCAGGATTTGGTGAAGATTAAATAAGATGATAGACACAGAAATATACAGGCCAAAGATTTTTGAAAAAGCTCTAAAATTGCTTGCTCTCTTCCTTTCTTGTTGTCAAAACCCCAGTTCTTTCTCCTTGTCTGATCTTTGTCTCTCCTTTTCCCAAGGGAAAAGTTTCTCTACTCTCAGCCCACGGGAGCAGAAATGGCTGAAGGCTGGTCTGATAGTGCTGACTTCTTGGGCAATTGACCCCGATCTCTCTGTTCTCACCATGAACGGGAAGGAATGTCCTCCAGAGATCATCCAATGCTTTGGGAAAGAACCACTTTTAATCCTAAACAAATCTATGTGAACATGGGAGAGTAAAATAGACTTTAAAGGAGTACCCACATAGGAAGTGGGCATAATTGTCCCCAGATAGGACTTCCTCAGGGTCACCGAGTTCCACAGAAAGCCCTGAGAAACAAAGGCATCTGCTCTGGTCTCACTGTTTCGTAGAGGGGGACACAGAGGATCTGAGAGGTAAGTGATATGAAGCTAAGTCAGGAGCAGGCAGGCTGCGATGACAGAAGGGCCTTCACAATTCATTGCCTCAGACTCTTGCCTCCGTCCCTGTCATGTTGCTGGGACACAACACTGGACACGTGCAAGTAGAAGAAAGAGAGGTGTACTTTGGTTCATGGTTTTAGTCCACTGTTGGGCAGCTACAAGGCAGGAAGGCATTTGGGAAGGGTCTGGGCAGAGGGGAGCTGTTTGCCTCATGGCGGCCAGGAAGCAGAGTGAGAGCGAGGAGCCGGGAGGAAGAGTCACCCTCCAGGTCACACCCCTAGTGAGTGTCTCCTCTGAGCAGACCCCACCTCCTAACTGCAGTTAGCTGCAAACTCATCCACCCATGAGTGCAGGTCCCCGTGCTTCAATTCCCTCCCCAGAGCCCCATTAATGACCAAATGAGGCTTTGGGGAGACATCTAGATATAAACCTAGCAGCCTCCATCGAAACATAGAAGAGTCACAACACGCCTTCATGTACGGAAGACGATGAGGTTGCAAATTCTTACTGTTCCAGCTTGTGTCCCCAGAGCAACTTGATCTCTCCCTGAGAAATTGCTGAAATGAGCCCCAAGACCCTGGCACTCGGGAGTTACAGCCTTATTCTTTTTTTTTTTTTTTTAAATAAAAAGCCTTTTTTATTAGTATATGTGCGTGATACATAATGAATATATTTACTGTGGGTGTTGGGGTACAGGTTCACAAGGCCTTCAATGAAAGCAATGTGCAGGGTGCAAGACACCCCTCAGATTGTTAGGTACTTGGGCTAAATCAGTGAACAATATAGACAATAATTCATTAGTCTTAAGAACTGAAACTTTGCCAAAGGGCGGTGTTTTTGTGGTGACAGTGCATGCCCATGAGGTCCTCTGGGCAGACTGGAGACATCTGACCCACAGACAGGGTTTCATCCCCAGTAAAAACAACGCCTGGGCTTCAGGGAGGGTCTACATGTGCCGGAGAATTTCTGTGCTTTATTTTAATTCTCACAACCACCTGGAGAACAGACACTATTCCCACTTACGGAGCAGACCGCAGAAGCCTGGGGCATCTGCACACGCTCCCTAAGGCTGCTTCCAGAAATGTAAAGAAACTGGGCTTTCCCCCAAATCTCCTGGCCCTCCTCTGTGTCTTCATTCTCCTCAGAATTCTTCCTCAGAGGCAGCTGTGCCCTCCCACGGAACAGGCCAGAGCTACACTTCCACAGAACAACCGGGCCACCATCAAAGGCTGTGTTCAGGGAACCCCCAGTTCGTTGATGGTTGACACTAACTCGATTTTATAAAGTCTACAAAGTACACTATGACAGGTCACACCTCTTTGCTCCTGACACTGAACTAAATAACATTCTTTGGGGCAGAGGAGACTGAGGATGTGTCCTTGCTTGGTCTCCCTGATGTGACCTGGACTTATGTGGCGTCGATCTGCGGTGACTGCAAAGCCAGCATGATATTTGATGTCCCAAGCTATGACTTCCTTCTGGGTGCCTGATTTCCCTGCCTCCTTGTCTCTGCAGCGAGCACATCGGGTTGCTTCGTCGTCCTCTGTGTTTGTTGATCAGACCCTGTCATCTCCGAGATGGCCCTGACGCGCAGCTGAAGCCCCCTGCCTTCTGCACCCTCACGCCCACCTCTGCGCGCCCTCCGGACACCCTTTCACCTGGGCCGCCAGAGTCACGAGGCTTGATTTCAATGCTCTCCCTCATTTCTCTGTTCACTGCTCTGCGGGTTAATGCAGATTCCAAACTTCAACAAGCAGCTGTTAAACATGTCATTAACACTGCTTCGGCTGCAAATGAGACTCTGCTACTGGGATTACTCCGTGAGCCATAGTTTTGTGATGAGCTTTGTCAATCACAGCTGACCCGCTGTGTACCGAATGGAACTCAGATTATCTTCTTTCTTCTTCTGACTCTTGTCATTTTTTTCACAAAGAATTACTATTCTACTCCCTGAAAGATTGATTACTTGCACAAATAAGAGAGTCTGAGACATTAATACAAAATTCACAGGCTTTTCTTTATCTCAAACCTGCAACTCCCTCTACATTTCCTCCTGGTAATTATATTAGAATTGTGTACACTCGGAATTGCCATCTGATTATTATGAAACTAGTTTTGTCATGACAAAAATGAGCTTAAGTCTTGTTTTTTTGGAAAATGATCAGTACAGTGCACTGGATGAGAGAGAAGGAGATTAAATCCAACTTGCTTTCATCCATGAATGCTTTCATCTCTTTTTCAAACACAGGAAATGATTACCACTGCTATAAGCTGCAGTACATAGGAGTGAAAAAGGATAAGGAAATATTGAAAATTCTGTAACCAACAGTAGGACATAACATAGGTCCCTGGCACCCACTGAGCGACATGTACTTTATTTTTCCATCCTGCCAATGTCAAGAGCTTCATATTTTAAAAGGAGACTTACCTTGAGTTATGGCATTATGGGCTGAAGAATAAGTAAATTGGCTTTTTTTTATTTGAACCGTTCCTTCATAGACAATTAAGCCAAAGATAATATTTACAAAATTTAATAACCGTTAGCTCTAGTGAAACAGCACCGCATGTTTATAGTTTACTAAACAGAGAAGACAGAGCACTCACCCTCCAACACGCTATCAAGGAGTCAGGTTCTTAAGAGCGGTGGCCACAGCCTGTTCGTCTTTGTGTCCCTGACGTCCAAGGTGTGATGGCCATCAGACGGAGAATGGGTGAGGGCGCGTAAAGGAAGGGGTGTTCTGTGGGCGAGTTACCCAGTGTCCTGTTGAGATCAGGAAAATAGATATAGTCTTGAATCGTCCACATAGAAATATATTAGCTGTTTCTTTTCTGTTACACACACACACACACACACACACACAAACACACAAACACACGTCATGCTTGCATGAGAATTTACCTCTCGAATTGCTCTATGCAATAGACCTTCCCTTTTTCAGTGAGAGTAGACTCTTTAACTGCTTAAACAGCTACCTATCACCATCATGATGCTGTGTAACAAAACCACAAGACATCCAGTGACAATAAAAAGCATTTATTCCTCTGTGTCTGGGATCGGCTGGGGCTGGTCTTGGTAAGGCTCAGCACATGTCTGGGGACCGGCTAGTGCATGACTCAGGCCACTTGGACAGGTGGGGTGACTGCTCAGTTTCACTTGTCCCTCATCCTCTTGGTATGTGGCTGTGGACAGAAGAGATGTCAGAGTGACAGAGTGTAAGTCCACAGGCTCTGAGGCCTTGGTGTGGCACTAACACTTCTGCCCTGCTCCATCGACCCACTCAAACCAGAAGAGGTAAAGGAATATGTTCTACTTTTATGGGAAGAACCCCAAAGTCACATGTCAGAGAACACAGTCACAGGGAGGAGTGGAGTCAGTCCCTTTCGTAAACTGCACACGCACTATTAACCAGATTCCTTTAAAATAAAGATGCACACTCACGGTTCAGTTGATCTCTTTAGGAGTTTGAATTACACGTGGACAAAGTGGAATTGTGCCCAGATGAGATAAAGGAAGAAATCCACATCTTTCTCTCAGTGGAATCCAGAGACATGCTCATTTCCAGGCTGGTGGGAAACCTGAGCTTGTCGAGCAGACTGCCGGCATCCTCTCTGCCACGCAGGTGTGAAGAAAGAGCAGCAGAGAAGGGAAAATCCTGAGAACGAGCAGCAGAACAAGAGCGGGCCAGGAGTGGGGGCAGCGTGGCAAAGAGAAGGGACACGGGGACTCCTGCTCCCAGACTCAGGCTTTCTCCCCTCCCATTTGGTCAGAGATGGCAGAAGAGAGGAAAAGACAAAAGATGGCTTTGAATGGATCAATAAAGTGATCACTAAACAAAATCCATGACTCAAAGCTATTTGGCTATATCATATTTTGACTTATTTACATTTCATGAGCCCCAAATAGTGCTACTGAGTATTCAATTTTTTTCTCCATTGATTTTAATTAAGCTCACCATAGGCTGGCAACCCTGATGAACAAGGAAAGTGTTTTCTATCAAAAAGCTATCTCACTTCTGAGGCAGGAATTCTGGGGCTCACCCACATCTTATTCAAAATGTTTTTACTTCCACCCCGTGGCATGATTCTTAGAATGTGAAATAAAGACACATTCAGCTGCTACACCAAAAATATTTTCCACTATGTAACTGTGAAAATTATCGTATTATTCCTGCTTCAGACGTGCCCTGTGGCTTCTGGGGTTAGTGGTAAGAGCTGTGCAGACGGGGCTTCTACGCAGGAAGTGGTGTTCAGTGAACTCATGATGGCCCATACCTGCCTCCCTTCATTTAGAGGCCTGCTCACACTGCTCTTCTCTTGCTTCCCATCATTTCCTCTTCCTCTTTAAGATTCCTTTTTTTGTGTGTGTGTGTCTCTGACTATAGCAGGAAACAGATTTACTTATTTATGTGTTTTGGGGTGAATTTAATCCATTTATTGTGTTACTTGTTAAGAAATTGCCACTCTATCTTTATGGTGAGTCATCCCCAGGCAAAATCCCAGAACAAGATTCTACTAATCTTCCCCACAGATGGGGTCCAGAGGAGGGCAGGATTTGTGGCTTTAGTGACGCCAGTGGACGGGACAGCATGCCTAATAGCATCAGGTCATTTCTTTACTTGGTCAGCCTAGGTAACAATCGTAAGTTGTGTAGAGCTTAACAAGAGTTTATAGCAGAAAATGACATATGGGATTCCAATCAGAATCAGGAGAGAACAGGACATTTGTGTGTCCTCTTAGCAAAAGCCACTAAGCTTACACTTCTCACATCCCATGCAATCCTACTCAGTCATTTTATTCTAGGAAAAAAAAAAAGAAGAAAATAGTAAAGAAAAAGCCAATCTATTCACCACAAATATTTCTGATTATAAAGTTCGTTTTAGCAGGGAAATTAGATATTTATTGTCACAAAACAAATCACCCCAGTGTCTGCAAAGATTAACATTTACTGATTGTTCTCAAGTTTCAGGAATCTGGGTGTGTTGGACTCCCAGTCAGACTAAGGCTAGAAGGGTGAATTCTGCTAAAGGTTCTGCTTGGCAGTGAGAGGGGAGGAAAATATGAGTTTGCTTCTGAGCTTAATCAGAGAGTAAGTCCTTCACCACAACAGCTACTCACATGGCTGCCTGGCCGCAGAGGGCCTGGATTTCCCAGGGAGACCATTTTAAAAATGACCAAGAGAGAACCTGAGGTAGAAGCAGATCTTTTTAAAACCTAGTCTTAAAAGATCTCTTACAAATGGGAAGCGTCCAGGAGACTGAGGACCGGGAGAGGGCGAGGGGCGGGGAAGTAGGGAGGATTTAGATATGCCATATACAGGACTGTGACAACCTCGATGATGAGTGTAAACATTATGGATCATGAGCCTGAGCTCAGATTAGTAGTATCAACAAGCATGACAATGGGGAAAGGGGCTTAAAGGAAGAGCAAGGGAGGTGAGTGGGAAGGGGAAGGGGATTACAAAGATAGAAAGAAAGAAAGAAAGAAAGAAAGAAAGAAAGAAAGAGAGAGAGAGAGAGAGAGAGAGAAAGAAAGAAAGAAAGAAAGAAAGAAAGAAAGAAAGAAAGAAAGAAAGAAAGAAAGAAACTATGTTATGTGCATGTACCTACGCTCCAAGATGAAGGTAAACTCCACGTACTACAGACACGTATTAAAAGGGGTGATGCATTCCACGCAACTGCTAGAAACCAATCACTAAGTCTTGCTCACCTTCAAGAAGCACAGACCACAGGAGGGCCTGACCCCGGGTGGTGGGGTCCTCAGCAGCTCTGTGGGTAGATGCCTACCACACTTATCAAAGCACAAAGAAGGAATTAAAAACAATAAAATTTGTAATCTCATCACCCCTACATAGTTTTTAGTAAATTTTTGGTATATATGCATATGTATGTTTTTTCATACATTGAAATATATTTCTAATACCTTCCCTTGCAGAATCAGCTCATGTGATTAGCAACTTTCTAAAACCCTTCATTTAATAATGGAATATTTAATAAAGAGTAAGAGATTTTAGTATTCAACCAATGCATGTTTGTTTCAAAGACAAAAATAAAACTCTCAAATCTATAATCTCACTGCTTGAAAACTCACTGCTTGAAAAATCTTACTGCCTAACTACTAATGGCCCTTTATGGTACTTCCATCTTTTAAAAAATCTATTAATACTTCCATGTAAACACAAATCCTATCTATTATCATGCTCTTTGGTAACCTGAATTTTCAAGTAGCACTGAAATAAGCCCAGTGTTAACACTATATTTACACTATGAGGGTCTCCAGTCTCTGCAGATAGCAACTTGTGTTTTATTGTTTGTAATAGCGTCGTAAATATAACTTAGATCCTAGTTCTTACTCATGGAAAAGCTGAATTTAACTGGCACTTTGTATTTTTGCCAATATTTCATTTTGAGGTTCAGTGTTAAACACATGTGCTGATTAAGGTTAAGAATGACATTTAAGATATAAATTTATTGTTCAAAAAGAAAACAACACCAGTATTTCCACAAAAGTGATTCGGATGGTGTTCCACGACATGGAAAATAAAATGAGCAAATGGATAAATTAAAAAGAAGAACACAAATATCCATTTGTTACTACTGAATGTACAAATTGGCATTTTTGTTTCTGTAATAGTCTTGTGACATGCTAAATTAATTTTGTTCAATAAATTTTACTTGTTTGCGGGTTTGTTTATATTTGACCTGTGTGTTACAGAGGTTGTGGGCATAAGAGGTTGTGGGTATAAAGAGTTTAGATGCAGTTGAATATTTGTATTATTTAAATGACTTTGGGATACACAATTTAATAATCATTGGCTACCAATGTAAACATTTGTCTTTATGGAGTGGGGAATTCATTTCCAATAATATCCTATATTATTAGTGGTAGTAATGGTAGTATTAGGCCTCTTTTTTGGACATTTTTTTTTTTTTTTGCATACAAAATCTCTCTCTTAGTCATTGCTGCATCACTATCTTAGCTCATAATCACAATTTTTTTATACTGAAAAACCTACCTGCCTTGTTAAAGTTGTAATGACTAAAAAAAAATAAAATACTTCCCTCTTCTTGTGCTAATTGGGACTATATATATATGTAATCTTAATTCAGAAACAACAAAAAATATTTTAAAGCGTATACAGGGTACTACTTCTTAAACAGATGTCATCCATGGTTTTATTTTTTGGGAAAAGACAGGCTGTGCACATCTTCCTTCCTCTGTGTGTGTGTGTGTGTTTTAAATATTTCTGAAGAATATTGAAGTGTTAGGCAGAGATGTGTTCTGTGAAGAAAAATAAAGCAGATGATGTTGAGAGCTGATCCCATGAGCTTTGACTGTTCATTATTACAGTCAGAAGCCTGCCAGAGACAGACAGCTGGGGGTCCTGTCTGGTGTTATGGTTTAGATCTAAAATGCTCCTCAGCGACTCCTGTGTTTGGAGAGGGGCCTGGTCGAAAGAGGTGGCTCAGGGCAGGTGTGACTCTCATGGGTGTATTCCCAAGACAGGCTCTTTCCTTCTCTCTCTACTTCCTGGCCAGCACCAATTGAGCAGTTTTCCTCCACCACAGTCTTCCACCACGGACTTCCACCACGCCATTTCTGCCTCAAAGCCAGCAAACCAGGAACTGAATCCCCCCAAACCATGAGCCAAATTAAGCCTGTCCATTCAGTGGTAGGTGTCAAGTATTCTGTCCCAGCGAAGGGAAAGTGACTAATACAGCAAGGATCCTGAGACAGTACAGCTCAATATCCTGTGGCTTCTTGTGCTGGGATGCATCTAGGGAGAGTCACCAGAGAGCTCGAGCAGTCCCGGGTCTGGGTCTCCCCGCCAGAGGTTCTGTGGCAATCGCCTGGTCTGCTCCGGTTGGGCATTCGGATTTTAACAGCTACCTCACTGACTTCAGGAAATCGCTTTCTTATTTCAAGTCTGATGTTTCCCATATGACAGCACTTGGTTTTAGTGTAGATGGGACAGTGTCAGTCTCCTGCTTAAATCTCTTCAGTGCGCTCGCGCCAAGGCTCACAGTGACCTTTCTTACGCCTGCTGATAGGAGAAGCCAGCTGAGTGCTTGCGCAATCCCCATCTGGGGCTCCTCTCTCCGTCTCTTGAACTGGCATCTCCGGGAATGGGATTCACAGGTTGTTTCAGCCCTGAACATCTACTAGTTCTTTATATCCTGAGTCCCAGCTGCATCTATTAACCTTCCTGCCCTGCCAGACCGACCACCGTATCGTTCACGGGTTACCCATGCACTCTTACAGTCTCCTGCTTGCAAACTTTTGCCAGAATCCCGTAGACAACCCAGTATTTACAGTGTACAGCTCACGGGAGAAAGACCGTATAGTAAAGGGTAGGAGGCTATTTTGGAATGCACACCGAGTCCTTTGCGGGGTATTTGTGAGGAGAATGGTTTTCAAACTAGGGGTGGATTTTTCCTGGCACTCTACATTTTTCTGTACCTGTCTCTTAATCCTTTATGAAATTTTCTCTCAACTTTGCTTCCATATGGATAAACAGACTTTTTTGTTATCATCTTCTTTTCAATGATTTAAAGAATCTCCTTTCAATGGCAGTATAATAAGCTTGAATGTATTTAGTTAGATGATTTGAAAAGTTTTAGTTTTGTGTTTTCAAACCATGGCAACTCATTTGATCTTCTCATTACCCAAGGAGGCTGGGAAACTCAGGGCCATCTGTGGTGGAGGGAGCACCTGAGGGGAACCCAGGGAGCTGGGCGGACCCACAGCAGCACAGCTGCTCAGCAGCTGAGCAGAGTCTAGGTTTGCGTTTATTCTTAGACCACAGTTTTTCCACCTTGCAAATGTTAGCTTTTCCCCTTGTCTTCGTATATACATTATCCCCACTTTTTTCTGACAGCCCTTACTTAACTCATAGATCATGAATGCTGGTTTCCTTTTGAAACTGAAAATATATGACTAAAGTTGAGAGTAAAGTGGCTCTTGTTAGGAATGAGCAACTGTGAGCATTTAATGCCATCCTACTTAATGAGATAGTGTAGGATTATTTTTGAAAACTATGCGTTATGGAACAATATAAAAGGTTTAGATGTAGGAAGCAAAGATACGGAATTTTCTGCCTGTTCTGCTTGTGTTTCAGACAAGAAATTCCTTTAAATTTGATGGATCCGATGGGATTTATAATTCAGGTTGCCCAGGGGAATGACGGAAACGCTGCACGCTGAAGAGGGGGAAAGACAACTTCTGCTCCAGGAGTAGATAGGAAAAGGGAGGGAAGAGTTTGGTCACACTGAGAGAAACTCATTGTCTTCAAAGGATGTTTTTCTTTTACTGACTTTCCTTTTGCTTCTGTATAATCGGATCCGGGCTGTCCCTTTTCCTCCTCACCTGTCTAAAGCGGATGTAGGGAGGACAGTCATTGACGGTGTTCTGCCCAGTCCAGCTGGCTGGGAGAGAGGGGCCGAGTCGGAATCCTGCACATTCCACGCTCCACAGCTGCAGGTCCAGCTCCCATCCGACAGTCAGGGTTCACCGGTCCCGGCGTCTGCATCAGGCACCTTCCTTCGTGCCACTAAACAATATTTGCATCTGATAATTTTGTTTCCCTGGCGGACTTCCGGTCCACGGAGTCAGGCTTCACCCCCTTTCCTGGCACTCTGTCCGCAGCACCTCGAGTGGCAGCCATCCTCGCGTGTAAAATATTGCAGGAGGGATGGAAGCTGTTTCCTCTACTAGGAACGGTGTTTCGTATTCTTTCACTTGGAGAAGAACAAACAAAACTCTTAGTGGTATTTTAAGACCTTATGAAATGCCCTTTTTGGTGGAACATTCTCACACTTCCCTTTAGCAATATAACATACACCGTTTTCTATTTCTGCTCTTTAAGTCCTTGCATATCTCCCTATAATTGCAATGCAGAGTACACGTCATAGACTTAGTCATCTCATTTCTTATGCCTCCATAGCGCCCAGGTGCGGTCTTCTTTCTGGCAGAACGGCGTCCTCTTCACCTCTTTCATCCCCTTCGCGGGGGGTGGACGAGCGCTCAACCTGCGGGTGGGTGGATGGTAGGAAAGGCCTCCGGGAAGATGACTTTTCTAAAGAGCGGACTGCTACTAGAATAAATGTGAAAACGTGGCGTGCTGAACTCTTTAGCAAGGTAGGGGTAGGGGCTGTTTTGAAAGAACACGGTTTTAGATTTTTCTAAACTTGCTTCAGAAACTTCACAGAAGCAATTTGAAAGGTGCTGATGATGGCTGTAGACCTGCTTCTCACAAGCATTTGCTTAAACGAATCGTTTTTGCTCTCTGAGCTCTGGTTCCTCACATGCAAATCGCCTACCCACACTATGTGCGCCTACTTAGCGTGAGAAATATACCGTCATTCATTGTATTCCGGGCAATGTGCGGTCTTGTATCTGGTGAAGCCCGGAGCTGCTGCAGGCCAGTGGTGAGTAGCCTGGCCCTGTTTGTGACTTGTGTGGGATAACTCGGTGTGAACTGGATGACAGAAGCGGCTCGCATCTCACGCGGAGCAACCGAAAAGGCAGCATTGATGAGTGTCTACTGAGGACCCCACACACTGCACTTGGCTGCTGATAAATAGAGCCACGTATCTGCCCACTGTGGGGCCTTCCAGTGCTGTTGTGTGTGTCATCAAAAATTTATTGTAAGGTGGGATAATTTTAGAGCTCAATAAAAGAGACACTCTAACTTGCTTACAACAAAGGGACTTTCTCTAAAGTATCCCCTCTTTAAAAACACGGGATATTCAAAGTCAGAATGGTGGTGCGCCTTCAGAATCTTGCTAATTCTCAATCTTTTCTGCATTTTTCTTGCCCCTTTTTTCTTTGAATCTTTCCTGCTTTGGGTTTATTACAGGTTGAGCATACCTCATCAAAAATGCTTGACTACACGTGTTTTGAATTTTGGAATTTTTCAGATTTTGGGATCCTGTATATACATAAGATATCTTGACAATGGGCCTCAAGTCCAAACACGAAATGCATTTATAATGCATACGCACCTTCTATACACAGCCTTGGCAAACTTTACATGGTGATTTTAACAATTTTTTGTATGCAAAGATTATCATTGTATGGGATTTTCCAACTGTGGGGAGTCATGTTAATGCTCAAAAAATTTCAGGTCTTGGAGCACTGCAAATGTCAGATTTTGGGACAAGGCTTGCCCAGCGTGTGAGGTTGTTGCTCTTTTCTGAGAAACGCTTATCACGTTGCATATTTCTGCGTAGGCTTTGGCAGTGGCAGAAGACAGTGCTGGTGCTGGAGTCTCGGAAGTGGTGAGTTGAAAGGCAGAAAGAGAGAGGACCAATTAGTGAGAGGCAGAGTACACAGGAGCTACATCTGCAGCTGAAAACCTCAGGACATGGGAGGGTCCTCTCCACAGCCAGATTTGAGGCCGTGGAGTGAGAAGCTGGGTGCAGCAGCGCTGGAGAAACACCAGATCATTCGTCAGCGTGTTCCGCAGCTCCTCCTCAGCTTTGACCCTGCAGCCTTGCACACAAGAGGGCACAACAACAACTAAGAGAGTAATAATAAACAAAGGGATTTTGTGTAGGGCACCTCCAAGAGGGAAGCCAGGATCGGGCCCGAGATTGGGACGGCCTTTGCACTCTGTGGACACCAGGACCGAGGAGGGCCACCACCCCGGCAGCCTTCTAGGAGGAGGTGCGCTGAGGCGTTTGGAAGCCTGAACACTCAATTTTGTGCCTCTGCCAGCTTTTGAAAATTGGCCTGCCCTCTCCTCGGGATTTAGCCGCAGACTCAGCAGCAGCTCCACAAAGCCCTTGTGCACTGGGGGTTTAAGGCCGAGGGCAGGGTTGCATTTTCCAGGAGTAAGCGGAATGTTAATGCCCTCACCGCAGATGGGAGAGGAAATGAAAACGCAGACCTGGGCCTCTGAGTGCATCGTGGGGGCCCCTGTCTGGGAGTTGTCTTGAGCCATAGAGGACCGTCCACACTAATAACAGCGACCATACTCAAATTATCCCGTGCCCATTTATTTAATTATTTTTGCCATCAAAAAGACAATGCATCACCCACCAGTCAGAGATGATTCCTCTCCTGCAAAGATTGGGGTGCTCCATGTTCATTCAGAGCCACACACAGGCGTGCGAAGCAGTCGACGACCACAGCTATTTAATCAGGAGTGTTTGTTGATTTGAGCGGAGGCCCTATGCTGTGAAATGAAAACAGAAAATCAAATTTTCTTGAGCAATCTTGCTGTTCCTGCTTCAGGTGCTAGGCCATTTCACTAAAGCAGCTCAGACGAGAATGTCATTAGTTCTTAAGCCCCAGGTGAATTTGCCACTGTTCCACATGATTAAGCCAGATAATTGTGTGTTGATAGCGAATGTGGTTGGCGAAATACAATTTCTAGGACCTTCCTAAACAAACACAATGTAGGAGTGAGTCAGAGTGCTGTCATTTCGGTCCTTTGTCACAGCCTGTGCACAGGCAGACATCTCTGGCGAGGGCTGGCGACCAGTTCAGCGGTGACGGCCGTCCGCGGGCTCGTAAAGGTGACCTGGCTGAAAGAGCGAATCACACATCATTCTGCATTCGCTCTGGGGAGTCAAGGAGGATAGCTCATTAAAGTGCCGACAGACGATGCCACCGCCTCCTTTACCTTGTTTTGGACCCTGAATGTAAACGATTACTTTAAGTTTGTTTTAGAAAGCACTTGTGATTTCAGCGATCCTTTCTGAAATGTGCAAAAATACCGATGTCTCCAGTGATAAAAACAACAACAACATCTGCCAGTGGCAAAATAGAGTCAACTTTCAGGGCCAAGTTTCTGGGAGCAGCCAATGTGTTTGCAAGTGCGATATCCTTTCGCACGCAGAAGTTTTGTGGATACAAAAATATATATTTGTATGTACAGGTCAGGTGTCTGTCTCTTCAATTCATACGCATGATGGCCTTTCCTGCCCTTAAATGTTGAAGCTCTTAGAACGGGTGGCATGAAGGTACAGAGCTTCACATTTGCTGTTCATGGCATTTGGCATGGGATCTTGGGTGCCTTTATTATTTGTTATTTTGGAGGAAAATCTACTTCGCTTTACAGAGGGATCATTTTCCCTATCAGTGTGGGCATTGTTTTATTTCCCCACTTCTAAAATTTACGAACAACAATAACAATGATAGGCCCCTATATTCCGACAGCTCTAATTTATAAACTGTTTGGTTACTTCTTACGAAGGGAGACTGCCAGTGACTTCTGAAGAGGAAAGAAAATAAGGCTGAGAACAGATGCCAAGCAGAGGCCTGGAAGAACAATAGCTCCTAAAGTGACCTGAGAAATCGCAGGCCTCTGAAGTGTATGCAGATGTGCGGGTGTACAGATGTGGTGACAGAGGGCTGGCTCCTGATGTGGAGTCAGTAAAAACCATAAGGTCATTCCGGGAATAGAGTGCAGCTCACTTCTCAGGGCAGGTCGCCTTTCAATTCAAGGCTGCAGGACCATCAGGGGTTCGGGGAGCTCGCCACGCCGCAGGAGTGTCCTCAAACAGTCCTCGGTGCCCGCTCATGCTGCCATCACCTCGTGATGACTGTGGTTCCTGGCTTCCCTGGGTGACTCTTCTTCCAGCTGTCTTCGGTGTCCACATTTTCGCGCCTTCAAACTCCTCAAGGAACTTGATCTCGGTGTTTCTGTTGTTGTTCCCTCAGTCTGTGGAGTCGAAGACAATTTTTGAAGGTTAAGCTGCGGGGAGGAAGACACAAACCACTCGTGACAGCCTTGTCCCGGAAGGAGACCACCCAGTGGCGACAGCACGGTGGGGTGGGTTTTCCTTTCTTTTGTCTTTCTCCGGTGATTGAGGGAGCAAAGAATTTGCTAGACATGGGAGCTCTGTCTGACATTCCCTCCTTTTTATATGGGGCCGTGGAGCGCTAAGCGTGAAAGTATCTTTTAATAGTAAGTTGAAAATGTTCTTGCAAACAGGACAATAGATTCGGAAAATAGAAAGCACTAAAACGTCAGCTCTGGAACTGGCATTTGGCTTGCTTTCGCGATGCTCTGCACTGATGCACATTTCAAGACACACATCTGGAAAAGGAAATTCGAGGCCCCTTTATTTCAGCATCCTGGGGAGCCTTTCTGTCCTGGCTCCGGCTGCAGGGGTCTCTCTGAGCAGGTGGGAGAAGGCTCCTCCCACCGTGCATCCCCAGGCTGCCCTCTGAAGTGCAGAGATTTCTGTGCACAGACGCCATCCACAACCCAAACCTGTCAGCGTCACTGTGGAGCAGAGATGCATGGTGCCCATGGGAACCAGAGCCGGGGCTGGCCTGGACTCACCAGTCCAACACCTCACGTGTGTTCTGTCCAGGAAGTGCAGCCTGTGTTTACTGCAGAGGGCAGTAGGCTGCAGCTGTTCCCTAATGGAAAGCCATAATAGGACAAGCTGGGCCTCTGTCCTTGTCCACTGGGTGACGGGGCTATAACCACAGGCTCTCTATTAACAGAAATGGCAGGCGTGCTGGTAAATGTGCCCGCTCTGTGCAGAGAACAGCGCTTGCCTCTCCCCCCATCTACTCTGCCCCCTCCCAGTCCTACCCCCATTTGTCTACTCATGCCACTAAACCAAGACATTTGAAATTTGGAGAAATGGTTGCATTTTCCCCTCAAAAGGGTCTTCGGGGGCTTCTAAAACAGATTTAGTAAGCGAGACCGAAACCCAGTCCCTTCTGAGTGATTAGATTCTGTCCTGCACAGTACTTCACCGAGCATCACTCCTGTGAGTTTTGAGATGTAATTTTTGTGCACCACAAATGCTTTTCTTTGTTAAGTGTTTGCAGCAAAAGGAAAGGAAATGTTAGTGGCAGCCAGCATTTTAAAATGAACCATTTGTGGCCCTTAACACTTTATAAGTAATCATAAATTTCAGCTGACAGCTTATTCCTTGATTCCTTTCTAATTAGAGACTTAATAATATATATTTCTTTGAGGGGAAGGTGCTCTGAGCTCTTAGGATGCCAGAAGTTTTGCTAAAATAAAACAGCTCAGGCCAATGTCAAATGGATGCGCTGCCTAGGACAGTGTTATAAGAGGTTCAGGCCATCACACTACTAAATTTAGGGGAAACCAGAGTGTGTTTTAATACTTTTAAATAATTGTGTCCAAATAGCCTTACTCATTCCTTAAATAGCTAAATCTTTTTAATGTCTCTCCAAAAGGGTTCCAAATGGATTTAAATGGGTTTGATGAATGTGAAATTTCTCTTTCTACTTGTAATAATTCCAGAAATCATGCAATTAATTTGATTTGTGCATAGGTACAAATCATTAGTAAATTGGGTGCTTGTATTTTAAAGGGATTTGGTCTTATTTAACCCTTGCAAAGCAATGGGTTTTGGTTCAAAATAATTATTCTCTGAATTTTGAGTCATTAATCCCCAGGACTGGATTTTTAAAATTTGTTTGAATACTATCCATCAGAGATAGTACTTAAACCTTTAGTACACAGCAACTTCCTTTGTAATAATTTTCATCTATACTTATCACAAGTACTTCTCATGCCACTAACTCTTCATTAGGTCAAAAGGTTTCAGGTTCTCTCTTTTTTTTTTTTTTTTTTTTTTTTTTTTTTTTGTGGTGCCGGGGATCGAACTCAGGCCCTTGGGCTTGCAAGGCAAGCACTCTAATCACTGAGCTAAATCCCCAGCCCCTTCAGGTTCTCTCTTAATCTTTGTTTTTTAAAAATTTGTTTACTGGTTTCAGTTCAGAGTAAGCCTATGTAGCAATTTATTTAGTCTAAATAGTCATCTTTTAGTGGGTCTCAAATGTCAAGATTCAAATTCTCCTCAGCTAATCTCTTTATGATTCTGCTCAAATGGACCCTAAAAACTACTCTCTAGATATTTGGGTAATATTTAAGGCTTAATCAGGATTCGAACGTCCTCCTCCTGGAATATTTTTGGGGAGAAGCTTTGCCATTGGGAACTGAATGGAGTTAGGTCACTTTGTGTGGCTAGAATGTGCAAAGCAGAGTGCCAGAGTGGAGAGAACTGTGCGTGCGCACACGCACACATATATGCACACACACACACAGAAATACGCCTACACAAACACACACCACACATATAGGAGAAAGAGGGAAGGAGAGAAGGGAGAGAGAGAGAGAGAGAGAGAGAGAGAGAGAGAGAGAGAGAGAGAGAGAGAGAGAGAATGAATCTGTAAGTGAACCATCTTCCAGAACAAAGTCCCACAGTTTGGATAAAGGACACAAAAACCAGGCATACAACAATGTGACAACTACAGAGTGTGCAACAACCAATAAAATTAGAAACTTGAAGAAGCCAGAAAATGTGACCTGTAACCTAGAGAAAAAAATCAGTCAATAGAAAGAGATACATAAGTAACAGAGTTGATATCATTCACAGATAAGGAATTAATGTGCTATTATAAATGTATCACAAAGCTGAATGAAAAGCCGTGAAAACAACATAGTGTTTGAGGGTTCTCTGGAGGAATAGAGCCAATAGGCTACATGCACAATTCTACTCGATGTCTACATAATTTGCTAATTCTATCCAAGGGCCAGATCGGATTGGCTCATCCAAGGAAGCTCCCACGATGACCTGCAAGGTGGACAGCTGCGAAGACAGCAGCTGCTTGGCCCCAGAAGCTGGAAGCCTCGGAATCAGAGGGAGCAGGGTGCAGCCCCGTTTGTGGCCGGAGGCCTGGCGCTCCCCGGAGAGGACCTGGTGCAGGACCACGTCGGGCTGAAGGGTCTGGAGTCTGACGTTCCTAGGAGATGGCAGCAGCAAAGAAATCTACCTGATGAGAAGAGTCAGGTATGCTTGCCCGTATGTGCTGCTTCTTTCTGTTCTGTGTGGGTGCTCGGCCTGTTGGACGTCTGCCTTCACTCAGGCCAGTCTTCTCCCTTTAGTTGGCTGACCTATGTGACAATCGTCTCTGGAAACAGGTTCCTCATAGACACATCTGGAAGAGTGTTTCCCAGTTTTCGAGGCCTCTTTCAATTCAGTCAAGTTGACAGCCAAGATTATCCATCCTGTGGAGACAGAAATGGAAACAATAAGGAGGATGCAAATGGGAACCAAAGAAAGTATCTGACAAGAGGGAGTTTAAGGATGGGATAAGTAGCAGGTTAGACAGTGCAGAAGAAAAGACCAGTAAACTTGAAGGCGAGACCATAGAAAATATCTAAAGACAGAAGGAAGACTAGACTGAACAATGAACAGACCTGCACTAGTGGCCTGTAACATACGTATCTGGAGTCCCAGGAGGAAAGGAGAGAGAAGTATTTCTGAAGTAATTCAAAAAATAATGGCATAAGCATTTCCAAAGATCATGAAAATTATAAAGCCATCGATCCAAGACACTCGGCAAACCGCTTAGGGCCAAGTTCCAAGACTCCTGGTGATGAGGTTGCTGAAAACCAGCAAGAAAGTAAAACGTCTTGAAATTTTCTGGACAGAATTCACATTATATAAAGGGAATCATACATAGGAACTGGTGTCAATTCTGTTTAGAAATCATATCAGTCAAGTCAATGAAAGATCTTTAAATGTTGAAAGAAACAAAAAGTCTGTGTAGAATTCTACAGTTTGTGAAATAGCCTTCAAAATGAAGGTACAATAAAGACATTTAAAAGCAAATAAAAGCTGAAAGAATTTACCAACAGATATCAAGTGAAAAACAGAACATCTCCAAAAACACAAAACAATCCAGAGTTGTTCTACCAAAAAAAATGCTCAGCAGGGAGATGTTTATTGTCTATAACTGTATACCAATTTATTTGGAATATTTATGCCCAGACCAAAGTTCTCTCATCCTTTAAAAACTTAGTCTACTAAAATGTCTGAATGCCACTAGGTGTTATGTGTTGTAGCAGGTAAAGGACCAAGAAGGGCAGGATCCTCTATGATCTTGGGTAACTCACCTTGGCTTTCCCAGAGAACAATCACAGTTTTATGTGATTTTGTTTAAATAATGCCCAGGAAGAGAGGGTATCTTCTGAAAACAAAACAAAACAAAATATAAAACAAATAAGCAAAACAAATAAAAACGCATTACTGCTCAGCTTTCTGCTGGCCCTAGAGAGCTCTTTATGCTCACTGATCCCTGCAGAGAACAAGAGCGACCAGAAGCATATAGAGGGTGTGGGTCGTGCCTTACTCAACTCTGTGTTCTTAGCTTTGGGTGCACAGCAAGTGTGGACAAACCCCGGAATACGCACCTTCCTCGACTGTATGATGAGATATGCTTATTCACCAAGTCCCATTTCCACTCTCCCATTCTACTTTGTGCTGGCTCAGAAGGTAAGTGAGAGGCTCACTGTGGGGTGCTCTCACTTGAGATGCTGGGGTGTCCTTGTTATGGACTGAATATGTTCAGAAATGCACAGCCCGAGGCCCCAACCTGCAGTGTGACTGTATTTAAAAGGGAGGCATCTAAGGAAACAATTAAGATCAAATTAGGTACTAAGGGTGAGGCTGTGATATCATAGACCTAGAGTCCTTCTACAGCCAGACCACAGGGAGTTTCTTCTGTCTCTGCACACACACCGAGGAGAGGCCACAAGAGAACCCGGGGAGAAGGTTGCCCTCTATCACCCAAGGGGAAGTCCTCCCCAACACTCAGCCCTGCTGGCGTGAGGATCTTGGACCCTCGGCCTGTAGAACTGTGAGAAAATACAAGTCTGTTTATTAAGCCTCTAGTCTGTGTGTTTTGTTACAGCAGCCTGAGCTGACTAATATGTGCCCAAACAGAAGAAGCAATGTATTATGGTACTCCAAGTCTGGATGTAGCTTGAATCTGGCTTGTAGTAAAAGTCAGTGGAATATTGAGTGATTATCCCATTGTTCTTAAAATTGGAATCGTGTGCCCCTCAATCCTGCAGCACCCCCAAGTGCCACCAGTTAGACAGGGGTTCGGTCACCTTCCCCCCTCAGTCATACTGGGGGTCTAGAGGGTTTATAGGAGCTCTTCAAACCTAGACAACATGTCTTATTGACCTCCATATTTCTTTCAGTTACTGCCTGCTCTTCAGTGTGAGTGAGTGTTATCTTACTGTGTCATTAGGAGTGCTCTAGGCCGAGCTTAGCCAGCCCTCCTTCGGAGACTACGTTCGGACACAGGCGCCAGGCCAGAGCAGTCAGCTCTGTGCCCAGTCACATGGGCAGGGGACTTGTCTCAGATCAGCATAGATATCTTTATTTTTACTTTTATTATTGAAATATGCAAATTTAAAATGAGCTAGGTGATCTGAGTCTCCCCACCTTGTCCTCTGTATAGATACATAGTGATGTGAAGTAAAAACCTGTAAAAAGATCTCTGGTTTTCAGCCTGGCATTTCTTCCTCACTTTAGTTACGCTTGCAGTAGTGACTGAGCACCACGAAGAAGAAAAAGAAATAAATAAAAACATTTCTGATTAATATTTCCTATGTAGGGTGTTTTAAAAGCAAGCAAGACCCTCACTCTAACACCCAGCTCTTAGAATAACATGCAACATGTCATGAGGGACCAATAAAAACCATCGCCCGGGGAAGGAAAAAAAATTGAAATGAATTTTCACCAATCTTTGGGCTGTTGGGAAGTGATGATTTTAAACTAAACTGTTCTTTATGAGATTCAAAGTTCATAGGTTAGGAAATGTTTAAATACTGAAAGTCTTTCCTTTTAGGATAGTGCTGCAATGTGAAAGAAAGTCTTTTGTTGTGTTCCTGGAATGCCACCAAAGCAGAAAGCAGCTTCCTACGGGGGCCGCCTTACTGCACTGTGAGAAGGTCGGACACAAAGGGTCACGTATTTCCCTGGTCACTTCCAACCCTCAGCAGCCTCACAGGTATGAACGTGTGCTGCTGTCGCCACCATTTATATGCCTTCTGGTTTTCCTGAGACTGTTTGGGACTTTAGGAAAAATAGCAGGGAATAGAACTTCCTTCCAGAGGCTGGTCACTAATGCCGGGAAAGAGGTATCCAAAGCACATTCCTGTTGAACTCTCTTATTCGTGCAGTGGGAAGTCACCCCACACTCCATGTCTGAGACTATTGGCCCTAAATTCCTTCATCCTCCATTGTCCGTTAACATCGACGATATCGGTGGATACTGTTCACAACTTTGAGTAAGAATCGCAGTGTTCAGTATCACAGTGCAGTTTCCCTGGTCAGGTGAGCACCTTACCCCAGACCCTGGCAGGATGGACCTGTGTCCCCATATGACCGCTGTCTTGCAGGCATGAGATTGCTTGTGAAATGTGCACGTCTGAGTTGCCTTCATGATTGCCTATGACAGCTTCATGTTCTACAAGGTCCACCGTCATGACAAAAGCATTACAAGACAAAAACGCCCGTTCGACTCTTTCCCTTTGACTACTGAGACACCGAGGAATAAAGCAAAGGAAGCTAATTAGTTCACAAGATCCCGGTTTTGTTCCCCACTCACATGCTGTCTCTGGAGGTGGTGAGGGTCGCGGAGCCCCAGAGCTCAATGCTAGTCCAGGTCATCAGCTATAGCTGCGTCCTGCTCAGAGCGCTGCTCCAGGCCATAAGGGCCAAGGGGAGGTCTCGGCGACAGAGCACGCGCCTACCTGTGACCTCAGCGATCCGGGAAATGGGGGCTGTGAGCTGCCGGGGTAGGAGCCAGCTCAGTCTCTTGCACCGCTCATCAAAGAGCAGAAAGAACAAATGGTTTGACTTTATTTTCTTTCCCCTTCCTATGTTGAACCCCAAAGTTTTGGTGCATATTATGTTATTGTGCAGAACAACAACAACAAATTTTAAAAATAAACTATGCAAGCCTTCTAGGAGACAGAGAGGCTTGGAGAATGCTGAACAGGGGAGACCACTTTTGGGTGGAGCTGGCCAAAGCCGCTGGCTTTGCTGTAGGGCAGGAGATTAAAGCCACCTAGGCGAGAAGGATTCAAGGTCCACTGCATTGAGCGACGGGTCTCCCTCCTCACCAGCCCACTCCCTGTGGTCTTTATCACATTTAAACCACTTGTGCCCACCAGGACAGATACATACAGTTGTGTGTGTTGTCTAAGAATGTCAGATTTTAGATGTTGGTGAACTTTTTATGCATGAAACCACAGAGAGGTAGCTCAGGATGCAAACTGCATTTTAACATTATCTGTGTAGTTTCAAATGAACTCCCCACGGTCCCCAGCTTTGGGATTTGACATGCTTTGGAAGTTCAGATCCTGAGTACTTCTAAAATCCAGCTGTTGGTAGTAACCCTGATGGAATGGCCCAGTGGTAAATTTACTTGTTGGGAGCAGAGTCTCTAGTAGTGTCCAGTGCACCATGGACAGCTTGATTCTGTAGATGTCAAACAATGCCTGGCTCCTGACCTCATGGAGGAGACACCATCCAATAGCCTCTGCCTCTGTGCATCGAGGACAAAACCTTTCCTGTGATCATTTGCTCTTTGTGGAAGGTCTCAGTCCTTTGGATGGCCATATCTGGAGATCCTGGGTGCTGCAAGAATCTGCATCTGGACAGTCTATTAGCCTTTACTCCCCACCTTCATTTCTCCCTCCACTGGGAGGGACACAAATAGCAAGAGCCCTGTGTCCTGGCTGGGAAAGGTATTTAGAGACCATGTAGAGTCTGGGTGAAGGTGGAAGTTGTCAGGCTGTGAAAAATGGCATCCGTGTTGGCTGACCTGAAATAAGGCTGTAAAGTTCCATTCCTCACGAAGGCAAGATATATTATTGCTGTAACGCCGTTATTCCGCTCCATCACTTTTAAACCTTGTTCCCATTATCTGCAAGTTAAATATAACCCTATGTAAAAACAGGAAGGACAGCACTAAGTTGTCCAGCTTAACAGCGCACACTTAAAACATAATAGAGCACTTGTTACCGTATTTTATGGAACGGAAACTCCAAATGTAAAGATGTATTAAGGAAATATCTCAAAGTTATTAGGGAAGGATATTTACAATTACAGATTGCTTTATATTATGCTTTTATGAACATCTCAGGAAATGAAATAGCCCTCAGCTGTAGAGAGTGAAGAGGGAGGTAATTTTCCTTAATACGGGTGATAAAATTAATCTGATTGAAATCGCTAGCGATTATTTCGCAGAATACTGAGTGGCAGTACAATCACTTGCACTCTTTTATATTTTTTTAGTCAAAGCTCGTGCAGATGAAAGCTAATTACAAAGTAGTGATGTGAAGCGCTAAGGAAATAGTTTGTATAGCATGGAAGAGGCAGGGCTAATTGGGGTTTGTGATTACACAGATTGTTGTTAAGGAGAATTAACTACCAGCAGTCTCTCCTGCAAAGCTTCTCATCAACGCAAAGTAAAAATAGACACTGGATCTGTTATTTATCTAATTATGCCTTGAGTATTTTCACAAGCGTGTTACACACTCTCCAATGGTTTGTTCAAAAACTTTCGGTTCCACGCTGCTTGTGATCAACGTGTCAGTGTGAATCTTGTCGGGACTGAGCTCTCTTTTGATCACTTGGCTTGGGTTCCCGCTCCTGTGCTGGGCAGAGAAGGGTTCTGGTTGGATTTACCAAGTGTGCTGGGAAAAGGGAGGCGAGGATAGGAGAGGGCACTGTTTTGTGGACCTTTGTGGTGACTGCTAGGCCTCTGCGCCTGGGTGCCTGTGTTGGGTTTGATTCACAGCAGGCAGCATTGAAGACTCAGAGGCGTCTTGATGCCTTCAGTCCCTGGAAGGTGAGTTCTTGGCACTGGGCAGGCTCCTTCCTCCTGGTCAGAGCTCATCACTGCACCCTGGTGGCGCCCCGGTGCTGAGTTCTGACAAACTCCTCAAAGCCCTCACTTGGAGGGATGCTGAAGATCACAGAAGAGGCAAGCGATCTCAACCACCCACTTAGCATCTCAGGAGCAGAGGAGACCTGGTGCTCAGGCAGAAGTCCCACTGTGGCCCAGGGCGCATCATCACCTGCTACCCAGTGACTCCATGGAGCCTCTCTTCTCCTTCCCATCACAGACCCCGTCACAGGTCCTCTGACTTGCCGCTTGCTGCGGCCTTCCTCTGTGGGAGGGCGCAAAGCTCCTCTCCAAGAGGGGAAATACCACGGCACTCACCTGCCCCGAAGGCCCCAGGCTTTGCACTGTGTTTCCTCATGGTCCTGCTGCTGCTGGTGTTTGGAGGGTGACGGGAGAGAGTGGGAACCATATGGCAGGGCTCGGCCAGAGCCCTGAATCCCTGCACATCTTCCAGAGCTGGAGCGGCATCGCTGTAGGGACACCATTCTGAAAGGCATTTGCCAGCATAATTTTGCAACATGGGACATGCGAATTTATTGACAAGGTGATATTTTCTGAAGACAAGGTGTCTTCTGGAGACTTCATCTGAATGGTGACACACATTAATAGGCAGGGTGTAAGAGTGCGGTGTGAGAGTGCTGGCGTCTGAATTTGGTGATTTCCCCAACTGCAAAACTGAACGTAATAGCTCCACAAATTGCTTTAATAGAATGAGGATCAGTCAGTAGCATACATTAGTGGAAAGACTTATAGATTTCAACTCCTGCTTGTTTGCTTACAGGTTTTTTCCTCCTTACACATCTGTCTGTTCTTTATTTAATCTTCATTATTAAAATGATCTCGTAGCTGGAGGAAATTATGCACAAGGTTTAATTTCCAATGTAGTGAACGGTAAGGAAACAGAAGAGGCGAAAACACACATTTTCCCTTTCATTTGCTCTACTTAGCATCTGAGAAAGTTCTTCTCATGGAGATAAATATAGCCGGTTCCTAAAATTGAATTTCCTGCATTATTATTATTAACAGTTTGCTACAACCAATATGCTATGCAGCAGTCTGTGGATGATATCAGCAATTTCACTGCCTTCCTATGTGAAAAGAAGATAAAAATTATATTATATGGGTGTATGCAAATTACAGAGGGCCTGGCCTTGAGCTCCAGTAATTCTTATATGTGCCTCTACATTGTCCACTTCGAATGACAGGTACTGAAAATTTAAATGGTTTCCAATAAAAATCCTGTAACCTGAAACGAATCCCCAATGAATAATTAGAATACTTCACCCATAAAAGGTAATCATGTGACTCCCGTTTTTGAAGAAGCCACCATCTCCGATCAGCATCGGTGGAGCTCTGGCCAGATTAGATCTTTAATCCTCATGAAAGAGACATAACGCTCTCCTCTGTGAGGAAGCTTGCTGTTGGGGCTGACAGCCTGAAGTGGTCGCAGTTTCCCTGGGTTGGAAATGCCCTCAGTACTTAGTATGAGAAGAAGAAATAAAAGGATGTAAGATGGGCCGTTTCATTTTACACACACAAGAAAGAAGAATCATCTTTCTCCAAATGTAAACAGTGGTGGCAAAATCTACCACAATCACAGGGACACACTTTCCTTTCTAGTGTCTAATGCCGCCGTGACACGGCATAGCTGCCCGACTTCCCGCTGCAATTGTTTTTCTCCATGGACTGACCCCAGCAGGAACCTCGGGGAAGCGCCACACATCTCATGTGCCACATGCACACCAGGATTTGGGCATGAGAAACTTAGATTCAGTCCTGCTGGATCCCTTGCTTGCTGAGTCCCCTCGGGCAGAGGAGGAAAGACTGATGGTGAGCGACTTTTATAGGAATCAGATGAGTTAAAGTCTGCACAATAAGTGTCTGTCTTCGGGGTCCTGTGCACGGTCTGTGACCAGAGTGTGGCTCCCTCTCAAAGTTTCACTACCCTTTCATGGCAAGTCGGGGGCATAAGGCAAGTCATGTAGAAGAAAAACTCCATCAAAAATGACAGCAAAATGGAAATTCTTTAAGAGCGCGCAGAAGTACAGAAAATTTAAGGTAGTACAGCTCATGTGAATCCTCTAAGCTGTCCACACAACAGTGAGCAACTGTAGTTTCCTTCTAATTTCCTATGAAACATCTATTATATGGAGAGCCCCCCGTCCCTTGTCAAAAAAAAAATCTACGAATTACTCCTAAAGCACAAATAATAGTCACATTAGGAGGAAGAAATTATAACACTGAAATGTGTCCTTGGACTAGAAACAAGGAAGCAATGTAAAAGTGGAAATGTACACCACCAAAATGTGGCCTAATGATGCACATTAAAATAATTACACAGAGTTAGTGATTCTCCTCACATAATTTGTTGAACTTGGTCCCGTGAGTGTCCATTTTGCCAGCTCTCCAGATATTTCTATTTCAGAGAATTTTGACATTGATGTCATCTTCTTCTCCCTACAAAATGGTATTAAATGGAAAAATCAGCATGTTCCATGAAATTAGATATAAAATCTCACCTCAAAGACTAAAACAAGCACAGAGGTTTGTAAATGTAAGGTAAAAGCAAATATTTAATATCTAGATAAAAGGTTACTTTTTTATAGTCTGGCCAAATAGTACACAACGTGTTATAATCCATAAATATTTTACTTTTAATGATATTAGATTGCTGTAGTAATTATTATGTCTAAGAATATTAGTCCAAAAATATTTATATGATGTTTTAAGAATAATAACTTATAAGCTCCAACACTTTGCAATACCATAAATATTTCAATTTAAAATCTTCCATTCTATTTCTCAGTGATTGGAATAGAATATTACATTTCTAGCTAAAAAAATATTATTCAACCTAAAAGATCTCATGGGGGCTTTTTTTTATATGACCAGCTATTTCTGGACTACCCCCTTATGTAGGAATCTACTGCTATGAATAGATTACATTGTAAAATAAATATTTTTAACAGACGGTGTTCTGGCTCCGATTTTATCAGAAGACCTATAGAAATTATATCTCAAGGGTAAACATGTTGAATCTAGAGTTCTCTAATTGTTAAGTTCAGATTTTTTAAAAATAAGGTAGAAAAACTGTATCTACTAAATCCATATTAATCTACTTATAAATAAATACACTGTACTACATGTAATAAATGCATCAATTGTAACCTCTGAGATTGATGACAATATGGTATCTAAATCATGTTTGCATTAAAGTTTGGGTTTAAATAATGTTAAAGAAAGTATTTTAAAGACATTTATGGGGAATATGATTGAAAATCATAAAATATATGATCTACATATTTTATATGCAGATTAGCAAAATATGTGTTATACCTAATCCGACGTTTTGGAGGTGAAGAACACAAGAGATGTTACAGATGTTCTAATAAAAATTACATTGGATTAAGTAATATGCAGTCTAATGTAAAATTATTAAGTTCGTTTAATTTTTTGACATCAAAAATTTTTGATGAATTTAATATTTAAAAATCTATAGTCTCCATAATTATTAGTATGTGACAATATTCTCATTGAAACATTTAATACTGAGATAAATATGTTGGGTTAGAATTACTTTTACTGAACACATTAAAATATTTTCTGTTTCAGAATTGAATTACATTAAGAAATTTAAACTTCATGTTTATCACATCTTCTAAAGTACCTTCAAAAGTATCACAATTTCTAGGATGTAAGGCTAGGATCCTGAAACTAGCAATAAACTTTTGGCACGGCTTCGGTCCAGGATTTTTTTTAATGTAGTAACTGCGGCAAGACAGGACTTCTAATCGTATTTTCAGGCATTTAAATGGGGAGCAAACTGAATGTGACTTCATGTGGTATAACACACCCCTGAAAGCAAACCAGAACGTTCTGTAGATTCTGAATTAGCAGCTTCCTAGATCCACAGCTGAGTTTGAATTACAGCCCTTGGCAGATCCTGTGCTGCTGAATCCGTGGAAGGAATCAAGTATTAAGTGAGATAAAATCCAACTAAAAGATGTACAAAGACCTCCACATTTGAAGGAAAATGGGTCTCATGCATCCTCAGAAATAATTTTTGTGCCGTTATAAAGTAATGTATGTTAGCTGTAGAAAGTTTGAAAAACTCAGAGAAGCCAAGAAAGAATATAGTTGCT
Source organism: Hystrix cristata (assembly GCA_004026905.1). Taxonomy (NCBI): domain Eukaryota; kingdom Metazoa; phylum Chordata; class Mammalia; order Rodentia; family Hystricidae; genus Hystrix; species Hystrix cristata. Next base: position 43,156 of record PVJO010007543.1, read on the forward strand.
ACACTAACACTGTATACTATAGCGGATACATCTAGCATAAGGATAGATGAATCAACTCAGGAATAGTCGATTTCTTGCTCAGTCCAATGTGAAGAGTCAAGTGTTCTATGGGAGGAAATTCAAGAACCTAGTCTCTAGTCTGGAGGGATGCAAGTCACCTTTTTGCTTCTAGGGAAAAAATTCTGGACATACGGAATTTAAAGATGGAAGGATTCATTTCGATACGTGGTCTTGGAGATTTCTGCCCATAGTTGGCTGGCTCTAAGGCAGAAACATCACGGCGGAGGGTCCTGGCAGGGGAAATGGCTAACTTCATTGAGCAAAGCAGAGAGAGAGAAAGAGCAGGAAGCACCTGAGAGGGAGAGGAAACAGCTCGGGTCAAGAGCTTTTGCTCCCATGTCACATCTCCCAGTGGCCTGCCTCCTCAGACGGGGCCCTACTTCCTAACAGCACCTTCGGCTAGGAACTCATCAGAAGACTAATCCACTCAGGGATTTAGCACGTGACCGTGGTCCAGTCACCATCCAAACCCCACCTCTGAACGTAAGAGCCTTTTGGGGGCCATTTTTGATACAATTTGTAACAGAAAGTACTGCCCTGGTCCTGAAGGTCATTTTGTTCTCAATGGAAGACCAAAAGATCCCGTATTTTATTCCTGATTCTTGGAAAACTGTATTTCTCTGCCCATGACTATCACGTTGTGTCAGTCTGACCAGTCTGGCTGTGGAGATTCTGGAGAAAAATGTGTGTCACCTCCAGGGACGACAGTGGACGTCCATGCAGGATCTGAGTGCCTTGAATCCCGACGCTTCAAGTTGAGAAAACAGAGTCACAGGAGGGAAGCAGATCGGATCCCCGATTCATGAGATGGAGAAGAGCTTCCTTGCAAAAAACTGCGATGCACGGAGCATGCAGCCTTGACAATAAATGCGCCCGGACCCTGTTAAAAATGCCTCGGGTTCTGGAGTTCTTGCTGCTCTTGCACAGCCTGGCCTGGCCGGGGATACGCAGGGAAGCTGTGTGCTCCTTGAGCGCCCCGCCTGACAGGGCATGCTGTGCTGTAGAGAGCGCAGCCACTGGTCCTGCGAGAGCCTCTTCCCACGGGGCCCCTGCCCTGCACCTCGTCTACACTGTCTGCATGACGTGTTGTGCGGGTGGGCTCCCTCCACGGGGCTCTGGGGACAGCTGCTGTCCTTCTGCGCGTGGCCTGTGGCTAAGACTTGTGGAGTCACAGATCCAGTCCCACAACTTAAGAACACCCACAAGGAGCGTCTCACTTCTTGAACTCTCCGCGGGGGCAACAGAAATTTCGGTGGCTGCTCTGCGGCACGTCGGTCTCTCCCTCTGCTGACTCCTGGCTGCTGTCTTCTCCGTAGGTGTGTGTTGAATTTCTTTGCCCAACTCTTTCACTTTCTCTCTGAGTCTGTTTCCAGCAGGCCTAACCTGAGGCAGTGATGGAAGCGGAGAAGAATCCTTTGCTGGCCAGCCGTCTCTCTCATAAAAAAGATTTTTATGATATCCATACACATTTTTCTAATCATGTATACGCAGACATATGTACATACACGCTTTTTTGCTTACACATAATTGGTTTGTTAGGAAATTTTATTTATTTTGCTTCTCTATTTATAAAGAAAAACATTTTTGTTTATACGCTTCTGCTGCCTCCTGCTGACAGAATCCATCACCCCGGTTTGTGGATTTCGGGGTGCACTGGAGGTCTGAGTAAGCAAGTTGGGAGCAAAGGTGGGGGAGGTTGATGACTCTGTGCACATAAAGGAAAGAGGGACTTGAAGGGCTGTGTAGGAAATGGCGTTTTCTCTCCTCCCCACACACAGCCAGAGCCAAAGCAAGAAACCACCGCGCACATTTCCCAAGCACGGGTTTACTGTGTCACAATCAGCACTGATGTATCATCACCAACCAAACTGACGCCACCAAAAACACCATCTTAAACACTGCTTCAGCACACACCTTGAAGGGAAAGACTTCGAGCACATATTTGGTGAATTTCTCCGGAAACATTGCTGGAAGAGGACTTGATGAACTATTGTGAAGATTCTTCAGCTTCTGATGTCTTTGTGCAATTACGCTTCCAAAAGCTCATGCCAGTTCGTTACTGAAGCGGTTAACTATTAATTTTAATTCTGCCATTATTTCACCTTCTTTTTCTCTTTTGTCGTTGTTTTGTAAATGACACAATCATCTCTATTTTGGTGCATAAAAATTTTAAATTTTATGGAGTAGGACACAATCGCGTACTTTGTAAATCCGGCTTTGTGATTTCCCTGGGAAGGTATTTTGCATTCTGATGTGTTAGATTTCGAAGTCATTTGATATTTTATGAATTTATTTACATTTTTCTCGACATAGGCCTTACATTTTAAATGTTTGGTGCTTGATATTTTTTACATTAGTTTAGTTTTGTAAATGGGGACATCTGCACAAGAGGCAATATAAGCCAACTGCCATAACGTAGTTTTTCGAATTCCCTACTCTTTCTTTGTTCACCTGAAATATTACTATGCTCAGTGTTTTTAGCTACTAGGCTTATTTTAAGGCCATGTTGGTTTATATTCACAATTACAGTCTTATATGACAAATTTTGAATTATAATAATAAATTATATTCCATTATGTTATTAGGACACTTATATAAACTGCTATTTTAATTCTGTTGATAATCGGCAGGTTTACAAAACTGTACTTTTCAATCAACAAGAATGATATAGCAACCCTTCCTTGAAGTCCCACAGCATTCTGTACTATAAGATGTGAGAATTTCCTCAGCACAGGTTTTACATGGTTTGAAAGTTAGTACTGACTAGCTATTATATTATCTTTGTGAATAGAAATACTTTCTATTACACTCACTAATAAGTTATTTCTGGTAAAGGAATAAGCTCTTACGTGTTAAGTGTGTGTGCAGTGTAGAGTTGGCCATTTATGTTGGGGGAAAAAAAAACATACACACAAACAGCCTGTTTTGTTTTTTGTCTGTTTTCACGATACAATCAACACAGACTTCAGTGACCTCGAAAATGGTGAGTGTTTCTCCCCACCAGCAGACAAGAAATTAATTCTGCAGCACACGCCAGCTGCGGTTCCTCCGATAGCTTCAGTTTGGACTCTATCCCCTTGAAGACAGGCCATAGGTTGAGGCTCAGGGCCCAAGATCTCCCACTCCTTGGGATGCCAGCTGCATGCCCAGCTCGTCCTTCTGACCAATTGGGTACAGCTTGAAGATCTCACAACTCCTTCCTCAAGTTCAATTGTTTTGTGTGAGGGGCTCACAGAATTCAGGGAAACATTCACACTTCCTTGTTGATTAGAAAGGATCCAGAAAAAATGCACAGGGTGGTTATGAAATGGGGTGAGGGGCTCTGTGTGCTCTCTAAGATGGACCACCCATCATGTGGACCTTCATGTGTGGTCAACTACTTGTAAGCTCTCCAAACCCTTTGATTTGGACTTTCAAGGAGATTTCCTTGGTTGATCATGTCCTTGGGCGTTGGAGATCAATGGAGCTTTTAGCCTCTCACCCCTCAGTGGAGGATGAAGGGAGGTAGGACTGAAAGTCCGGATTCTGCTACCTGCCTTGGACTTTCTGGTGAGGCCACCACCCTCATCCCAAAGCAATCGACTCATTAGGGTTCCAACGGATCTTTTGCACTTTGAAGATTCGGAGGATTGGGGAAGTTGTATTCCAGGAAAGAAACAGGAAGTCAGACCAAAAATGTATTTCACAGCATCACACTGGCTTACTAGATATTCTTATTCATTTATTTGTTTTGCTGTTGAGTCTATAATTTCATACACAGGCAATTTATCATTATATAATGATAACCTTCATTTCCTCTATTTACACCTCACTTATATCCACAGTTTTATTTGATGACTAGAACTATCAGAAAATATTTCCCAGTGACACTCAGCTCTCCACATAGTGGGTCCCACATCTGTGCAGCCAATCGACTGGAGAGTAAAGATGTTAGAAAGAAAATGCACCTGTATTAAATGCATGCTCACATCTTTCTTATGATTATTCCCTAAACAACATGGTATAGCAACTACTTATATAGCATTTCCATTGCATTAGATATTACAAATAATCTAGAGATGATTTAAAGTGTATAGGAAGACATGTGCATGTTATATGCAAATACGACACTATCTTACATAAGGCATTGAGCATGCGCAGATTTTGGTATTTTTTTAGGGAAGGAGGACCGGAAATCCTGGAACCCAGAGGGATAACTGAGCCCTAACTATATATTTGTGTTTTTCATCGCCATACCAAATCATTCTAGCTTTTTGCCACAGATAGAGCTAGAAAAACACTTCTATTAGTTTCTCAGGAAGATTGTTTTAAACAACCGAGAATGGTTAATGAATTCCCTTCTCTTTCATAGGCCTTGAAAGGAAGCCTCAACCTCGCGTTCCCCACTTTGCCTGCGAGTGTTTCTGGGGAGCAGGCTCCTTCACCCCCTCAAGAGATCTCTTCTTCCTCCCAGACCACACTTCTTGTATTAATGTAATACTTCATATATTTTGATTTTTTTTTTGTTTTTTGTTTGGTGCCGGGGATCGAACTCAGGGCTTTGTGCTTGATAGACAAACACTCTAACCACTGAGCTAAAGCCCCGCACCCTTGATTTTCTAACGTGAAAGTCTTTCTTACTCCTGAACAAGCTTGGTTGCTGCATATTGTTCTTGTAGTGCATTAGTGAATTAGATTTTCTAGTATTTTATTTGGGATTTTGTATTTTTTTATGAGTGAGATGTATTTGCATACTTATGTTGGATCACTGACTTTGCCAAATATTGGTATCAAGATTACCAGAGAAAATCACTACTACTTTTGAATGCTGTACATATTTGAAAAAAGATTTTTGTTTATTTTAAACTTTTAAAAGAACTGAACTACATAAACTGTCTGGTCTGGGCATTGTTTTGGACATACATCTATAAACTTTTTATTTTATGGTAATTTATTTGTTCAGGTTTGATACATATGTTAATTTTAGCTATTTATTTCTTAGATGCTTTAAACCATATTATAAAATTTGTTAGTATAAAGTTTTCTGTAGTATTAGTATGTCCAGATATTCTAAAATGTCATTAAAACCTACGATTGTATTTCAGGTTTTGTTTTTGGTAATGAATACGTGCATAATAATTTTTCCTATTAGTTTTGCTACAGGCATTATGATCTTATTGAGTTCTTATCATTTGCAAATAACCAGTTAAATTGCTCCAATTTACTGATACACCCTGTATCCCTTCTTTCCTCATGCTTTCCTAGAGTTTTGGTTAGATTTCACATGAATTCTTTAGCCAAATGTTTAACAAATTCATTGTTAGTAGTTCTTTTCCCTTTAAAAGTCTGTATGGTTTTGATATTTCTTCTCAGTGCTGTTTTGGCCTTATCTCAAAAGTTCCGCTATGTAATATTGCTGACATTGCTATTTTTGCACTTCGAAAATTATATTTTAGAGTAGTATCTCAAAAGACACATGCTGTGTGTTAGACATTTGAAAGTGCAATCTGACCCAAAGGAGAAAATGAAAACCACCAGTATCTAGGTATTGGCTAGAGAAACGGGATCAGTGTTTTCAAAAAATATTTTGCAAGAGGGTTTGTTAGATAGGGTTACAGACCAGAGGCTGACGGTCCCCCACGGCCGGCTGTGTCCTGCACAGCAGGAGGGTCCAGGTACTGCTCACCCAAGAGGCTGGAAGCCCCAGGACCGGAGGGAACAAGAATGCAATGCACGGCCACGGAGGAGGGTCTGGAAGCTCTTTGGTGAGGCGCTGGTGTGAAACCGATGTCCAGGGCCTGCGGCAGAAGCGGAAGACCCATTCAAGCACAGTGGAGCTTCTCAAACGCGCAGGCCGACTTCCTCCCTTTTCCCCTTTTCTTTCCATCAGGCCGCAAGCCTCTCGGATGGTGCCACCCACAACCAAGGTGGGTCTTCTCCTCTCGGTTTGCTGGTCCACATGTCAGTTATCTCTGGAGACACCCCCACAGGAACACCAGGAAGTGTGCTTCGCTACTGTGGGAGGTGTCTCCTAATCCGGACATCGACGATCCCAATTAATTGTCCCAACGTATTTGTATTATTGTTGTAATTTTGCACATATTCAATAATCATAGTTTACATTTCTTCTTTGATACTACAATTGATATTTTTCATGTTTGCACCTAAATTTTCTTTATTATTACTAGCTTATTGTAATGTTGTTGGAGTGTGTGACTCTGCTTGAATCTCTTGGGATTTTATTGAATTTTGTTGTGTTTAATTTTGTAACTGTTCAAGGATTTAATTTTATAAATGTTCAAGGATGACACAAACGAAGAGGCCTTCCATCTGTTGAATATGAAATTTAATGAATATGATTAATTTGATATTATTATGTTGTCTTCCAAATTATTTTTCATTGACCACATCAGTCAATGATGGTGTGTTGATGGCATACAATAGATTTCTTTCGTTCTTTTAATGCTGTATAAATGGTAATTTATAATTAATATGTTTTAATAAAAATGTGTGTGATGTCTATGGAAATATCTCCTTTGAGAGTTGGTAACCATTATAAAAATTATCCTTTAATTATTTTATATTTTTATTTGAATTTATTTTTCACTGATACTGTTATGCAATTCCTGATTTCCTTTTATTACATTTATTAGATCTATCTTTTCTTACCCTGCTGCTTCCTTCTTTTTCTTTCTTTCTTTTTTTTTTTTTTAACATCACTTTGTTTTTGGTGTATTTTTCCAAAACAACATGTTGTTGGAATTTGATTTTTGCCTAATTAAGACTTTTTCGTCCTTAATGGACAAGTTAATTGATTTGTATTTATTATTACAAGGTTACATTAATTTTCCTTGTCACCTTTGGGCTCTTTATTTTGTGCATGTGTGCACATATCCTTGCTTGTTATGTTCTTTTGTTTCTTGTGCAATAGAGGATTTTATCCCCTCCATGATTCTGAAGCCATACTTTTCTATTATATTCTGGTAGGTTTTCTATTTTTAATTAAAAATATATATTTTGAGAAATAAAGTTTCATTTCTGGCACCTTACTTTGAATTTCTGTTCTGGCACATGTTAGCTGTGTGATCTTTGTCAAATTCCTTGCCCTTTCTGTGTTTTAGTTTTCCTGTCTCTAAACCAGGACTAATAATGGGACATGATTAGATTAATAATTACACTTACAACCCTTAGAAAAAATTGCTAATAAATAGTGTGAGATCAAAAAATATAACTTTGTCAATTGTTAATATATTGTTCTTATTGTTTTTATTTTTCTAATTTTCCCAGTGAAAACAAAACGGCAATCTTTGCATTTTCTGTGTTCAAGAAGACCACTTGTGGAAATACTTTTAATTAATTTTGCCTGGAAGAAGATGATCAGCTGTGCGTCTGCCTAGCAAGGCCTCTTTTATCTCTTTGATTTTGCTTCTCAGCTCCTTGCTTTTATGTCTTCTTCAGAGATAGAAATGATCTCTGTACTCATCAGACATTCTGCCTTTAAACTTTCCACATTCTCTGGGACAGCTGCTCAAACTTATCCTCCCTCCTTGATTGCTTTACCTAACAAATATTATTTTTATTGATGTTTGTGTACATATACGTGTCTAGATTGTAACTAATATAAATATGTGTAAGTTTACTCAGATCAACCAAAAAGTATTATTTTTTGCATCAATGTCGCCCAGCACCTCATAGGTAGTGACTATGTTTTCAAAATAATTTATTAGTGTATATTAGTTATAGAGATGAATAAGTTTCACTTTGGCAGATTTTTACATGTTCATAACATACTTAGGACATTCTGATTCCACCCGCAAGACCATCCTGTCCTTGTCTTTGCCCTTCCCCTTCTCCAACAGCCCCCATCTTCTTTCTTATCACCTCTCCACACCGTCTCTTTTCAGATTCCTCAGGTGAGAGCACACATATGGCATTTGTCCTTCTGAGTCTGGCTTCTGTCACTCACGCCCTCTCTCGGCTCATTCACACGCTATGTAGAATCATCGAGGCCCTTTGGAGGTGTCACGTTATGCAGCACGTTGCCTCTCTGACTGCCGTTGCAGACAGCTCCCCGGCAGACCTCCCCGGCACTGCAGGACGCCACCTCCTCCCTGTGTGCTGCTGTCCCAAGAAATCTGTGCCGTCAGTGACCACAGTTGCAGGAACTCCCTGCTACTGCCCACTGTTCCTCTCCCGGAAGCCTGCGCCCTGAGCGGCAGCAGGACTGAGGCCACCAGGCTGTCCTGCCACCCACAGTTCTTTGCTTTGCAGTTAGTCTTGGGAACTGTCACCTCTGCCCATGTTAGTGTCTCCTTAACCTGAATGACTTTGCTCTTGCACCATCACTGCAGGACAGACTGGGACAGAAGAGACTGTGGAAAGGCGGTATCCTGGGGGCTGGGGACAGGGAGGCTCCGCGCGTGACACAGAAGGTCGCCTGAGATGGGACTAGATCAGACTCTTTGGATCCTATACGCAATCTTCAAGTCTCGATTCTCGCTCACTTGTTTTTCCATTTGCTTCTCTCGACAGATGAATCAGTCTCTGACTAGCTTGACTTAGTGTCCGAAGTAATGTTGTCCCACACTTTCCTCCGACCCGTGCTAAAGCAGCCATTGCAAGCTGCACATGAGTTACCCAAAGCAGCTCCCTTGTAGAAGTCCACAGTGGTGACTGCTGCCAACACCAAGTGGCAGAAGGGCTCACAAGGACTGTCACTCTGTAACTTCGGCTCATCTTCTGCTTTAATCTCGCCTGAATTTTATGCAGCACTTTCGCATCATGCCCGGGGAATATGTTCCAGCCCCCAGAGAGCCTGCAGATACAGGAGCCCTGTATATACACATTTTTATACATACACACTTAAAACAAATTTTAACTTATAAATTAGGGACAGTAGGAGATTAGTAACAAGAACTGAAAGTAAAGTAGAACAATTGTGACAATGTACTGTGATAGTAGTTACAGGGATGGAGTCTCTCTGGAAAGAGCTAAGACAAGTACTAATGTTTCCAGGGTCTGGTGGAGGGCAGGTGGCAGAGCCCAGGACACTGGGTGTGGCAGGAAGGACTTCGGTGGAGGGGCTGCGACGTAGTCCCTCTGTGGCCGGGAGCAGATCACTAGAACATTCACTGATAGGTAAATGAAAATGGAATATGTTGAAAGCTGTGATTTTTCAAATTTTCCATTTGGGCATTCTTCATGAATCACGGAACAATTTTCCAAAATTCTATTCAGGCTTTTGCAAATATTTCTGTATTAAGCTGTAACATGATCTTGCTAATTTTGATTCTTTATTAAATGGTGAAATCATATTTTAAATGTTGTCTGTATTTTTATGTGAAATATTTAAATGCAAGCCTAAAATACGTACTTTGAAATCTAGTTCACATACTGATAACTATTCAGCACCTTAGGTTATTTTTGTCCTATGGCTTGAATTAGTTTGCTTTTATTATTTTTTAACATTTTCATATATTATATATTATATTTTCACCTCAAAAATATTTTTTACAGTGTTCATGTAGCTCTTTCCAGGAAGCTGTGACTCTATCTTCACCGTTGCTAGGACCCTGTGAAGCTGCCCCCACCCTCGATCCTGCTTCCAGCGCCCCAGCTGCTCCCTCCAGAGGCAGGCGTGGCTGGCCCCTCTCAGAATCTCCTGCATGACTCCACCCATATGAACAGACCCAAACAGATGCACTTCCATCTATAAATAGGGTATTACTATTTGAATTATTATGAACTCAATTTGTTTTTGATCTCTACTTTCTATCAGGATAAAGAGTTCAGAATTATTCATTCTTTCCATCGTATTACATAATGCAGTGGTACCAAAATATGTGTTTCCCTAATTCTTGGTCTGCTTGGGTTGCTAGAGATTGGATGACTTAGAAAGGACAGGAAATTCTTTCTAATAGATCTGGAGGCTGGGGGCCTAGATCAAGGTTCTGGCTGGTTTGATGTCTGCTAAGAGCTGCTCTCCTCTCCAAGGTGGAGCCCTGGAAGGATGAGTGCCAGGTCCTCACACTGTGGAGGGACGGGCAGAAGGGAATCCACTCTCGAGTCCTTCCTCGGCACCCTGAGCCCATCGGCAAGGGCTTGCCTTGCACAACTTAATCACCTCCCAAAACTCAGCCTTTGAATTCTGTTACACTGGAGATTAACCTTCTGCACAAGGATTTTGGGGAACACATTTGGGCCATAAGACCTCATTTTTCTCAGTGAGGAGTCTCCCTATTTTAAAGTGCTCCTATTCCCCCACTATATACATAGCTGCAGGGGACATTCTTCATCCTACATTTTTTGTGCACTTGTGCATTTTCAAAGCTCATTTTCCTAGAAGGTATTGACTTGAAAGAGATACTAAATTCAAATCATGACGATGTTATTGAAAAGATACTGAAACATTAAATAAACTCATACTCTAACCCTAAGAAGTGCTGCATCTCTTAAAAGTGAATTTTCTATGTAACTCCAGGAATAACAGCCCTTTAGAGAGGCGGGAGGCCTGATGGCAAAGCCTGATTGTTTACGGTGACGATGGTGTTGCGACGGTTCTCTCGGCTGTGCTTGAGAGCGCAATGTGTTCATTGCAGGCAGCATAGCAAGAAGCAGACAGCGCCATTTGCCCAGGTCACTGGAGCGGAAGGCAGTGGTTGCTGTTCACGGAGCTGTGGGAAGGACTTAAGAGACGTAGAGGACCACACGATGTCCTGGCAGGAAGCCCAAGGCGACTAGGAGAGGGAGCAGTTAGTGAGCTTGGTTGTGTGGCGCTTCCTGCCACAAGGATGATCCCAGCCACTCCCGGGCGCGCCACAGCGGGAGGGAGACACACACCTGACCGCACCTCTCTGGCCTTGAGAGCCCCTGCTGGCCCCCAGCAGAGGAGGAAGTGGCTCCTGCTTGTGTCTGAGGTCAGTGTCTGGGAGCACAAGGCAGGTGGACGCTGGGGAAGCAGCCTGCAGGGGCGAGTGAGGGGAGAATCAAGAACAATGCATATGGAATCTGTAGGCGTACCTGTGTGGGATATGATGTGTGAAGGTCTGCAGTACTGGGTTTCTTCTTTGGCTTCAACAGCAGGGCCACTTTTATTACAAAACCCTGGGCAATGTCAATAGGTAAAGCTACAGAACCCAGATATTGGGTTGGGGTCAAAGCGAGGAGCCTGGAGACCCACCTGAAGTGGGCTCCCCCATCTCTCTGTGGGCTGCATGGCACAGCCTGATGCCTGCAGCAGTGGGCAGATTGTTACAGGGGCTTGGCATTCACATCGTCTCCCGGGAGGATGTGGAAACAGACCTAACAGACTTTTTCACTTTTGAGACTGTGGACTACAGAAACAGTCTCATAAGCCACCTGTGACACTGTCCTTCACCAAATATCAGGGACTTACAGAATGTGAAAGCCGCAAAAGGGGCCTTGTGCCATAGCACCAAGTCACAACAAAGCTTTAATCGTACACAGAATGAGAGCTCACCCCTCTCTGGGAGGTACTTGGTTAACTGTTTCATTGCTGCGGTCATATGTAACAGCATGCTGCTGAGGTGTGCTGCTTAAAGGACGGTTGTTTACTGCTCAGAAGCAACAAGTACAATCATCCGTAAATACGAAGACATACCTCTGGTGTAAATAAATTGCTACCATGTATCCGGATCTAACATTTCCTGCCTTTGTAAAAATCCTGGAAAAATTTCCTAGTGTGCATACTAATTTTTATCATGCACACAGTGTTTGCAGTTTCAAATACAAGACCACATATTACTTATTCCTGGGAAGCCAACTGAAGTAGGACAAAAATGCGAACTCCCAAAAGACAGTAAACTGTTGAATTATATGTAGCCTTCAGGAAGTGTTGGAGACTTGGGAGTAGGACAGAGAGGCAAGATAGTTCACACCACGGCCTAACAGAAGTGGGGTAGACTCCCTCCAAGACGCCCTGATAGTTCGGTATCTCCTTGCCTTGACGAGGTCTGAGCTTTCCTCCTCCTCTGTGTCTCCTGGGTAGCATGTTTGGCTGTAGCCCCACGGCGTAGATGGAGTATGTATGAAAGGAATGGCGCATGCGGAGAAAGAGACTCCAAACAGCCCATCCCGGAAGGCTTTGAAAATAACGGGGATTTCACATCACTTTTTCCAAAAAGAATGTTTTGTAGTTCTTGTCCTACTTTTTCACCACACGATTTTTCAAACTATTTTTTCTGTTTTGTGGTATACTTATCTACTGTCTGGGTGCCAGGGAGTTCCCAAGCCCACTCGTACTCCTGGTTTCTTTTTTCCTACTAATGGCACGTTTGATGTTTTCCATTCTTCCAGACCTGCACTGGCCACAAGAGTTACCATTAACCAGTCACACATGGCCTTTTACTTTTTAAATTTAAATGAATTGAAATGACTCATAGTTGGACACTCAGCCTGCCTCAGTTGCACTGGCCATGCTCCAAGTTCTCAATAGCCACGTGTGCCTGGGGCTCCCACACTGGACAGAGCAGAAGTAGGTAGGGCGTCTCCACTCCGGCTTTATGCTCTCCTGGACGGCGCGGCCCCAGATCTTCACAAGGCAGGTCTGTATTGCAAAGACCATCTGCTCTTCTATGCTATCAGTTGTAAGACTCAAATCCCCTTGGATATTTCTTTCCCTCCCTTATTCTTTTTGTTTCTACCATTGCCAAAATTGCAGGTTCTTATTACTTGTTCCTTAAACCACTGAGTCAGTCCTGGTTGATCTGTTCATCTTAATTTTCTTTCCATTCCAGTCCAGCCTGGGTAGATTCGGCTACACGGGAACTAGATCAAAAGTTTCCAAACGTAACCGGAGCAGTTCTCTCCTGCATTTTATTCTCTTGAGTTCAGAAGCTTGTCCTTAACTTGAGATCCACAGGGAGATAGAATGGAAGAGATTTCTTCAAGTTTTTCATCTAGTTTTAAGTTGAAGAAAAGTAATTCACCAGCATTGCACTTATATCTTCATTTTTTTATTAGGTAAATTATAAAATCTATATCCTAATATACATAACATATGCTGCACCATAAATTAATTCATGATTAAACCCACAAAATTAACATTTGTTGCCTTGTATATAAACTGACCTTTGATGTAGTAATGTAGCACTAATTATGTTTTTCATTTGATGTAAAGTGATTATAAGTTACCTCACAAAACTACAAATTAAACCACATAGCAATACTTCATGTGTTGTATTCTTCTTTCTAAAAGCTCAGGGACCTTTACAGAAATCATTTTATTAATCTTCACACATCTCTGAGATGAGATGGTTGGTTTTAATTATCTTCCTTCTGCATTTGGGAAAGCTGAACGGATGCCATTTATCCCTGAAGGATTCAGGCTCTGCACCACGAGTGCTCACTTTATACTCACGGCAGAAAGGCAGGAAGAGCACAGCTTCCATCACAGATACTTTGTTGTGGACAACTTCGGAGGTTCCAGTGGGCCATCTTCTGTTCTGTTCAGATGACCCGGCACCTTAACTAGTCTGTTTAATTTTATGATATATTGATTGGTTGTCCAGGCACAAAAGTCAGGGAGTTTAGTGTAGGACCTCAAGAAACAAACAACAGACTCTCTACCACATCTCATGTTCTAGGTCCTCAGATCTGTTTGCTCTTCACTTAGGTTCAAGCTAATATCATATCCATCTCTTGGTCCTCATTGTAAATTTAGGGCAAAAGTGCTACCAACCCAAATCACATGACCATCTTCTCCATTATTTTCCATTAGCTTTAGTTTTAGAGTTGGAGAAGAGCAGAAATACAGGTGAAGGGGAAACTCAGTTAGCCAAATTAAAATAGGACAACCTCTCAGAGAAGGCAGGACAAAGACATCTTTATGTCTTCTCCTCCTGGGCGTACATTAGATATTTCCAGGGAGTACACACATTTCCATTGCATTTTTATTTTTTCTGACATTTAGTATGGCTAATACTAAAATAACAGTATAGTCAGAAGGGTGCCATCATCTAGCTGAGGAAGGAAGCAGTTTGGGAACAGCCTAACCAAGGCAGAAACAACAGGAAGTTTTAAATCCTTCCTATAATCCACTAAGGCTACACACTGATTGAGAATTTATTGCATTTCCAAAGGTGCAAAGCACAAATATGTGCAAAATGAAGACTAAGTCATGGGTTGACTTCAGCAACTAAAGAATAGAGACAAAACACATACAGGAATAAATAGGCTCATAAGAATTATTAGTAATGTTCACACATATTCAGGCAGGAATGTTGCCTTATGCCCTGGAATACACTGAATGCACACAAAGAAAAGTCAAATATACTGAAATATAATTTATACAATGGAAAAAACCTAGCTAAATATGTTGATAAATAAGGTTGTTCCAAAATACAGTAAAAATAGAAAATAAAAGGTACTCATCTGTTCTCTATATACTTTTCTTAATAGTGTTCATTGGATCATATAGTGTGTTCATCAGCTTTCTGTTACTGTAACAGACGCCTGTGGTACATCAATTTAAACAGAGGAAAGGTTTATCTCAGTTCACAGTTTTGCAGATTTCAATGCACAGTTAGTTCGCCCTGTTACTTCTGTGCCTGTGGCCAGATGGCATACCACAGGGAAACCTGTCGTGGATGAAGTCTGTTCAATTTGTGGTCAGAACTGGAGAGAAAGAGATGTCTGGGATCACAGGGTCATGCTCTAGGGCACACTGCCATGTGACTAGGAGACTTCCATGAGGGCATGCCTCTTGAAAGTCCCATCATCTCCCAAGAGTGCTACAGAATGGAGACAAGGCCATTCACATGTGGGCCTTTGGGGACAGTCATCCAAACCATAGTGTGGAGGAATTCACTTTCAAAGAGATTCTTTTGTACCTTAATATAAAAAAAAAATTTCTTAATGCTTCACCCACCCACACCCAGTTTTCTACTTTGTTTTTTCCGTCATGTGCAGTAGAGCTCTAAGATAATGATTGACAATAGACTGTCTGGATGAAAGTCAGAAATTTCAAGTCTTCAACAACTGCGTAGACACGTGTCCTTCCCAGGGACTTGCTGCTTTTGTGGAGTCAGTGAGACCCCATAACACACACTCACCTCTGCCCCTCAAGGCTGGTGAGCAGGCTGTGGGCTGGAGGGGAGCCCTGGTTTGAAGACATAAAAACAGGAGGCATCAGAGCCAAGGTGGAGAGAATCGGTTTGAAATATAAACTGGTAAAACCACCATGGAGACCAGCATGGAGATTCCACAAAAAAAACCAAAAAACAAAAAACAAAACAAAACAAAAGAAAAACATAGAAATTCCATTAGACCCACCTAGTCCCCTTCTAATTATGTTCCTGAAAGACTTAAAGACATCATTTTACTGTGATCCAAGCGTGTCCATGTTTATAGCAGCACAACTCATAATAGCTGAGTCTTGGAAGTGGTCTGTATGTCCATTAACAGATGAACAGAGAAAGAAAATGTGGTATCTTCACCCAGTGGGGTACTACTCTTCCATAAAGAAGGGTAAACTTGAGTCATTTGTAGGAAAATGGATGCATCATGAGCCCATCCTTCGACATGAAATAAATCAGACACACAATGGGTGTCTCATTAGATTTCCTTTACTGTTGCTGGTGCCGATTCTGGAGAATGTGGCTTGGCTGTACAGCCAGCAGGATTCAACAGTGGGGATGCGCCCACCCAGGAAGGCAGAACTCCACCGAGGATCTCCTACAAGACAAATCTCAGTGAAGAGCCAAGGAGAAGCACTGCTTCCTGGGAAGAATTATAGGAACGAAGGAGAGAATGCTAGTGCAAACCAGAGCCCTGAGGAAGAAGCATTTCTTTTAGTGCTTATCAACAGTCTCACTCTCCTTCACGGAGATTCAGTCAATCAATGTGGTTTCCCAAATAAATCATGGTTTCTTTCCAAGGGATCCTTGAGTCAATCTCATGGGCTTCTTCTGAATAACACATGGGCAGCCGTAACCCAGGGCTGCAGTTCTGGTAGACCAGTCTGAGTCCCAGAGTCCTTTGGTGAGAAATAAAGTAAATGAATAATCAAACACACCTTTAATCTAAATGGGATTAATAACCCGAGGCAATTGGATTCCAGATGCTTTTAAATGAAACATGCACTTCTGAGAAATGATCTTAAGGACATCAACCCCCATAAATTTAACACATTGGGACAACGAAGTTTCAAGATAAAACAACTTGCCCCCCTTCCTTCCAGGGGAAAAATGATGAGAAGAGCCATATAAATAAAAATATGGCATCCCTTTCATGGAGCTGAAGGACACAGGTAAAGAAAGAACCTGTGATTTGGGTTACAGAAAGTCCTTCTGAACAAAAGGAAACTCATCATACACATGACCCGAACTCAGAATGAAGTGAGTTCTTAAAATCATGGGCAGATGCAGGCCAGACAGAACACACCAGGCACCAACCCCGAAGCCACATGAACCTGGCACTGTGGCAGATGATACATCAAACTCAGAGGCACTTTCCACCCAGTGGGTCTCAAATGCTTAAAGAAGGAATGATTAGGAATGAAATTGTCACTTTAATATAGGCAATCCTCATTAATCTTGATTCATTTAAGGGAGAAAAGCTTTTTCCAGATCCACTGAGTTGAAATGTAGGTCACAAAATTTTTTCCTTTCATTTTCACAGTTTCCTTCTTTGCCCTCTCTCCTTCTCACACCTTACAATTTTGGGTGAGATACAGTGAAATGACAGACTATAGATTAAAAGCAAACTGGAACAGACATTCTACCTAGAAAATGGAATTTCCTGAAGTTGATTAAATTGTACAAAGTCATAAGTGCTCTAATGAGTGGTCCACAGCCCCCCAAAAGGAGGCAGAACGTGCACCCCCAATGCCATGGCTCTCGCTACAAGGCAGAATACAGAGAAATACTTCATCTTTAAATATTTTGAAAACAACAACAACAACAACAACAACAACAACAACAACAGCAGCAGCAGCAGCAGCAGCAGCAATGGCAATCACAACCAAAAGATGAGTAAAGAGGAATTAGGTACAATGTCAAGAGCAGAATAAAGAGTTGAAAAGGACTGAAATTCTGGTCATCCAAAGAACTTTTATTACAGACCAAAATACAGGGACAGTGAAATCATAGTGCTGTCCCTGCAGCTGCAGAGGGATACAGGACATAGTAATGGAGGCAGAAGCCCTTTCACTAGTGGCCATCGTCAACACTTGGAGAGACCTGAAATTCTGTCCACACAATGGGCAGCACAATGGTGAAAGTGGAAAGACATGGATGCAGATTCTTTGTTAGCTTGGACTCCTGGAGTTGGGAGATTCTATAGGGCTATTATAATTCCATTTTTAGCATATAGATGACAAGTTGCTGTATCCTCAGAATCTAGTGCAGAGTTTTATGGGAAAGAAAGGATGAATTCCTTTAAATCCCACAGGATGTAGCTCACAGTTTATTGGAATATTGAATTTTCTCTCTGGCAAAAAAGAAGCAGGCAGTTGTTTTGAAATAAGGAAGAGACTCACATCATTAGGTTGTGGCAGTTGCCTTGCATTAGAGAGTGAGTTTTGCACAAAAAACTGGAATTTGATACTTTTACCTCGTCTCTCAGCGTCTTTCTTCTTGGGAAGTTAGTTGTACTGTGATGGGTGCCAAGTTCACACGAACTGCTGGGCTTCTCTTGGTCATCAGTTCTAATTTGTAGGTACCAGATATGAGCCAGCTACTGGGCTGGGGTTCTCATGGTTGTTATTCCATTACGCCGCTACAATTACCTCGTGAGATACGTTTTGTCTTGGCTTCCAAAGGAGAAAACTGAGGACCGGAAGGGTTGGGTGACTTGGACAGTGAATTAGTATTCAGATCAACCCTTGGTGGTCAGGCGGCTTAGGTCTTCCACCTTCCCACATAGTTCTACCTTGGGAGAAAGCAACCCTTCTTGCCCCTGGCCCAAGAGGTATTAGTCATTCATAATTTATCCACAGAGGCTGTGGAGGGGGGCAAGATTTCAACCTGTGCTAGTGTGTGAGGGTGTGTATGTGTGGGTTGGATGTATGTGTACACATGTACATGTGTGACATATTTTATTCACATAGCTTCTTACTGTAGAGAAGGACAGAACATCATTTCTTCTATTAATCTTTGTATCTCATTTACTCATTTTGTAATGAAGCTTTGAAAATATTTTCGTAAGTGTGTTAGTCACCTTTTGGTCCCTGGGACCAAATGCCTAACACACACAACTTAAAGGAGGAAGAGTTTACTTTTGCTCACAGTTTCAGTGGGTTTAGTTCATGTTCTGCTGGCTCCAAAGCAGAAATCTCATGGCAGAAAGGTGTGGTGGAGCAAAGCTGCTCACATCATGGTGATCAGGAAGGAGAGCAAGTAATAGCACCAGAGTGGAAGGGACGAGGGATCAGATACTGTACCAAGGCCACGCCACCATGACCCACCCAGACACACCAAGAAGTGTGCTTCACTAATCTCCTAGGCTGCTCCCAAGTCCATTATTTGTCAGTTCAGTTTAACTTCCACACCAGGGGTGTACTCTGTTACCAGATCCACTAAATTCTATTTCCAAATTCTTTTGCTAGGAGAAGGCATGTAGATGTCATGGAGACATGAAAAGAAGACTGAGCTGTGCTGTCTATCAAGGCCCAGTGCTCTCTCCGAATTTAGGAGAGCTTAATTCCAAGCCAGTGTGTCCCTCTGGCAATGTGATGAAGCATTTCCTTCTTATTCACCAATCTACAGTGAATTTCCCCCCTTGTTCTATTTAAAGTTCAGCTACAAATAACTAGATGGCAATATCACCTAAATTTACTTAGGAGCAGAGTGGTTTCTGCCAAAGAAGGTATTGCAAAAACTTCTGGTTTTGCTACAAAATTTACCCTAATGATTTACAGATGAGCTCTAATTTGGGGGTAGCTAAGATTGTTAGCAATCTGAGTTTACTAAAAGCTTGCAGTTTAATCAAAGTTTCTTGGAAAAAAAATAAAAACAGAGTTGCAAAAACAGCCCGTATTTCTGATTTCTATTAAATGGCAACATGGATTACTGAGGCCCTGTAGTAAACAGGCAACATCTGGGATAGAGCGAGGTAATCCGAGGAGACCTCGAACATCCACATTTAGTAAACGGAACATATACTTTGGCACTTGCAGACATCGAAGCTCATTGGACTGAACACTTTAGCACAGGATTTTAAAAGCATATACAAGAATAGAGACAACAGAGGAACTCCTCTCAATGGAGATTGAAATCTTCCAGAAGACACCTCGGGGTGGACTGACATTTGTCTGAATTGGACTTTAAAACAGAAAAACAGAAGAAGCTACTGCACCCTCATTTCATGACTTTCAGCGTGGATGATGGAAATGAGGAAGGCAGATGAAGGTGATGAGGATGATGATAAGCCGTGACTGAAACGTGTGCTCTATTACCTGCAAATTCATGACTCCTGCCCTCTGCCACGTGATCGATGCTCAGCATGGCTTAGCACTAGGCTGTCTAGAAAGGACTCCTCATGATTCCAGGATGCGCTCTATGCGTAGCTGTAAAATACTTAGAGCTAAGTTTCCTTCTTTGGCTTTCAAAAATGCATGGAATCATGGACCAGCGCTTCCCTGCACACGGTAAAATCGGGGACAGAGTTTGCTAATGAAAATCACACTAGAAACCTGGCTTGTATTACTTGAGAAAGCCCATGACCCCATTACTCGCTTTCTTACTTGGAAAGAATTCCTGCGAAAGATGATCGGGAGGTATTTTCACATGTGCTGCATTTGACACACGGAGATGGGATGATCTCCATTTAGCAGTAGGAAAAGGGACTGAAACAAAATGGAAATTCATGGCTAGAATTTCCTCTCTGGCCTAATACCAGAAACAGCAGTTACTGGTCTGTGCGCTGCATTTCCAAAGCCACTGGGTTGTCAAACCCGAGGGCAAGTGACCTGCGACATATTTAATTTGCTTTACTTTTTAAAAGCTCTTCTCTAATTTATCCAGCAACACGATAATCCAGTGGGGGCGCTTCCATGTGATTGCCCTTCCGGAAGTGCGAGTGCTTTGGCTCAGAGAGTTGGAGGACTTGCCATCCACTGACTGGTCCGTGTGATTTGGTGTCTGGAGGTAGTTCTGACGTCTACTGCTTTCCTTTCCATAAAATCACAGCCACTCTCTTCTAATCCCTCACTTACCTCTGGGCTGCTTGGACTCTGATCAGTCCTTCCCCGGACGATGGGGGAATTTCAAGAGCAAAACACGATACTGAGAAGCGTAAGACAAGAGACTGAAATTCATGAGCCAGGAAAATGCTTCAGCTTTTGAATCATTCTGTCTCCTTCTAAGCTTTTATGCATTAAGAATATTCCCAGGAAGTATTTCTTTATGATTACTCAACTAACATCAAGCCCTCAAGCAAAAGGTAAGTGGTACCCAGGGCAAGATCACACTTGTGATGACTATAGAAAGAAAATGTGCAGGAAGACATGGAGTTTGAATTTACCATCAGCCTAAAATACATTCAGTGCACCAAGTCTAGATTTGAAGGTATGCCGAATATAGTCTTTGGACGTGACCTTCCAATGAACTTGGGAGTTTTGGGAAGTACTCAAAGAAACATAAGAGTCACTGGCGTGTACTTTTATTAAAGCATTGGGTAGTTTGTTTCCATTTTTACACTCTGTTTTTCATTTTTGTTTTGCTTTGCAGTGTAAGTTATTGCATTTTCCAGAGGAAAAAGCCACTGTATTGATAATTTTTAAAAGTCCAAGACAAATAATAAAAGAAATATTCAAATGTAAGATTAGACTACTTTTATCACCAAGCCAGTGAGAATCGACAAAGATGGTGGTTTTAGACTGATTGCATTGAAAAGGACTATTAATATTCATAGATCATTTAAATTCTATTAGCTTGGAAAAGTTGGATTTATGGAATAAAACAGTAGAATTCAATGTAAATAAGTACTTAATGTATGGAGTCCTTTCCAAAATTGATACGCACACAAATTGGGTATTATTAGACCAGTTATCAGTTGCAGAATGTGTAGGGAACATATGTGAACTGCTTTAAAGAGGAAGCTGAAGTGGAAGATGACAAAATCAATGAGACACCATTCCTGCAGAACGTTCTTAGGGGGATTTTTAAACACTTTTGAAAGTCTTCGATGCAGGTCACCATGCTCTAAAGACAGGTCTGCCTGAGTCTCTGGAAAGGTGCTCTGTGCCCCTCCAGGACACCAGGTAGCTCCAACTCTCCCATTTGCTGCACCAGTCCAAGCGACTTCCTCATTTGCTCAACTACAGGCTGAGGCAGGTGTGTGTCAGCTCACAGACTCCACATTAAGATTTAGAAGCAAAGTCTTTGCTCTCTGGGCCCCTAAGAACAGGGAGATGCACTAAGAACAAGGAATCCTCATGGAGCACCAGGAAGGGCTGCCAAGGCTTTAGCCAGGAGCAACAATCGGGACTGAGGATTTCCATCCTCACCCTCAGGTGGGAGAAGGAAGCCTGAGGCCTCGGGATCCAAACAGAACAAGGGCCACTGAGAAAAGAAACAGCAGCCTTGCTCTTATTTCCACCTGGAGGTCACACAGATCTCCTTGGTGGCCGACTTCCTCATCATCTCCTCTGATGATGTTGAGGCTAGTGGCTCCCCAGGGGATGCCCACCAGCAGCACCAGAATGACACAGGACCCTCCCACAAATGAGAACTCCTGACTTTAGTTCAGATCGACTGAATCAGACACGGAGGGTGTGCACCAAGATGTGTTTCAAGGAGGCCTCCAGGTGCGTCTGATGGACACCGAAGTCTGATAAACTCTAGAAATAAGTGCAGGTAGTTCCTCTGTGGGTAGTTCTCTTGTAAACCCCCCATGGCGTATGTAACACTCGTGATACTCCCTGCGGGTAGTCTCCTTGTCCAACACTCATGGTGTAATACTGGCAATACTATCCATGTGTAGTAGTATTTCCAGTATCCCGGCCTTCTGGGTCTCCATAAATTTTGCAGGATGTCTCCTTCCTGGGTCACCTTTCCATCTCTCATTCACCTCCATCCCTTTCCTGCACTCTTGAAGTTTCAGCTGACAGGACGTCTTTGGAAGACCTGGTGGCATAGAGGCCCTTTCTCTCTCTCTCAGTTTCACCTTGCCATTGCTTGGTCATTGTGGTCTTACAGGAGAAAGCACTGTGTCTTCCCACTGGGTCCAGCGCAGGCGACCTCGTTTTCATCAGAGCAGACCCAGAGCTGAATCTAGGTCAGCAGATCTCATTCTTGCTCTTGCCAGAATGTCCCTCCCAAACTCACATGGAAATTTAATGGCCACTGTAACCGTAGTAAGAGGGGTGACCTTTCTGAGCTGATCAGGTCCTGAGGTCATAGCTTCAGAAAGGAATGAGTGCCGTGGTAACTGGAGTGGGTTACTGGTTAAAAGGGGAAATCACTTCCCTTTCTGCTCTCATGGGCTCTCCCATCTTCTGTCATAAGGCGACACATCAGAGGCCCTCACCAGCTGTGGCCCCACAACTGAGGCTTCCCTGGCTCTAAAACTGTCAGCCAAATACTTTTCTGTCATCATAAATCATTCAGTCTATGACATTCTTTTATAGTGCATAAAACAGACAATTCCCCCTGCCCATTTTTTCCTCTCTTCCTTCCTCACCAGGCCCAGTGCCAAGATTGCTGATCCAAGCAGAGGTCACTCTACCAAATTTAGGAAAGTGAACCAGATAAAGTTTCTGCCACCAGATATGAAAGGCAGGAATAAAGGAAAACTCTCAGCTCCTGAATGGCCATGTCAAAAGGCCACAGAGACCACAGGGATGGGCAGAGGTATGGAGAATACACCGAGTGGCTTGTGACAGCTCAAAACAGGTTGTAGCTTGGGGAAAGAGCAATAAAGAGTTCTGGGCAGACCCAGAAGACCTAGGCTCACACGTGCCTCCAGAATCCCGGGTGCATTTCATATCTTTGCAGGGTAGGATGGAGAATCTGAGCCCCAGTGATCCTACAGGGGTAAGACAGTAGTCCCAGTGGACTGTGGAGGCAGGAGGATTGAAATATATAAAACTATAACAGCCAACACACACTGAGTACTACAAATGTACCGGACCCTTGGTGTATGTTGTCATTTAATTCTCAGTACATATAAGGTTGAAGCTATCACTTTCCCATAGTATAGAAGAGAGAATGGCAGCTGGAGAGGATGCTGCAGGTGTTATACCTCCAACCCAGAATGGTTTTGCAAGAAAGCAGAGCTTCTAACCAGTCTGCTTTGCCACCCCCTGGCTCACGGGTGGTGTAAATGCACGGGTTTCAGCTCATGCCTACAATGAACAGAGAGATGCTAAGACTTTCAGTTCAGCTGCATCTCTGCCTGGTGATCCAGGGAAAGCAGCACAGTCCAGTCCACCAAGGAGTTCAAATTGGCACACTTGCACATTGCACAGGTGAGACAGCCGGTGGCTTGGTCTACCCCATTTCCAGGACAGTCCTCTTCCAGCTTACTGCATGTGTGCTGTTCATCAGCCCCTCAGAGGATGAAGCCTCCCGACACCAGGGGCAAGCAGGTCAGTCTCAAGGCCCTGGAGAGCAGCTCTTCGCATCTCAATGATAAGATCAAGTGGTGGAAAAGGAAGCAAAATTAAGATGGAGTTTCTGTTCTGAAATTACATCTTAGACCACGAATCGTGCTGTTCTTGTTGCAGAGGCGCCTGCAGGTTGAATGATTTGCCCAAGGTCACAGAGAGTCGGGAGCGAGAATAGGTTTGCCTCAGAATCCTGAAAGTCATATCCCTTTCAGAGTGACCCACAGCGGTTCAATTTCTGAAACAATTCCTGCCTGTGAATTCAGCTGCTCGTGTGCCTGGGACAGGGCACCGCCATGAACTCTGGGTCCCTGACGCTGCCATTCCGATGGAGGGCGTCTTTGAACTGCTGGGCTTAAGAGTCCATCCACAACCCGTGCCCATGGGATTGGTGCAAGATGCTGTTCTCTCATGTCCCTAAAAGTGCTGTACGTGGGCCGCATCCTAAGGAAGCGACAGTGTCAAAAGCAAGCCCCTGCCTCTCTCCGCACTTCCCATCCCACATGGCTCCTAAACGACGGTGTGTCCGCTTGCACTTACCATGCGGCCCCTTCCTGCCTGTACAAATGTCCCTCGGCAGGCCCTGAGAGCTGAGCTGATTAGGGCAGTGAGGGGTGTTCCAGTGACGCTCAGAACTGTGTCTCTGTCTTCCTGAAGCTGGAAGGGCCACTGAGTGAGCCCTGATGGGAAGTGGCTGTACCGAGCTCTGCTCAACCACCTTGCAGGACCTTGGGAACAGCAGGCTTTCCACAAACGACTACTTAACCTGCCCTGATTTCCTGGGTCCAGAAGTCATTGCCATTGCATAGTGTCTTGGATGGATTTCAAAAGGAAAGTACTTTCTGCTTGATTCGGGATGGGCTGTCAGCGTGGGTGTCTCAGCAGCTTCCGCCTGCTGCTGCCTTTCCATAAATTACTATCATAATGACATTGCGACTGACCCGAGCCCTCGGTCTTGGCTCCGTGCACGTGTATAAATCTAGCAAATGTCTGCGCGGCGTCGACTGTCCTTTCCTATTATTTGCAGAGGAGAGCATCTCTAGGCGGCTTTGTTTCACATTATCCTTAATGTTTTGTCAAAGAAGTGAGGGAGTCACGCTTGCTTGTGTTGGGCTGGAGACCCTTGCGCTCTCTGTGGTCAGCTCTTATTTCCGAACAGACACGGTCATTCTCAGGCGGACGTTATCTTTCAATATAATTGTGGTATTTTTTATATCTATTGCTAATAAATATATAAGCATAGAAAGGGTAATAGTCTGGCAATTATTTAAATAGATTTACATCAGAATGTTTTCTGGTGCTTCTAGCCTGCTTAGCATTCAGAGTGACGTGGACTATAAGCTGACTTAAATTATTAAGTATTCATTTTAGAAACTTGCTGTTCTTCAGCCCATAATCTCCTGAAAACAGGAAGAGGTAGAGCTTACCTGTCCCACCTGCCTCCCCCTGTTACATGAGGGCAAGTATTGTTATAGGCTAGTATAGATTTTCTGAATAGACGCCAAATTCTGTTGTTTCCTTCCCACCACTGGCGAGGGTTACAAACCTGTCATCGTACTCATCGTAATCAAGTTCTTGCAGTTATTAATCGAGTATTTTTAGCTCTGTACCCCCCATTCCTCTGCCCAGAGAAAGCTGCCTTGGAAGGCTTCGTGACTTAAAACATGTACTATATTCGGGGACTTATAGACTGACAAATATCCCAGAAACACGGTCTCTGTGGAATTAACATGGGAAGTTTGACTAGGAAAAGACAAAAGCACAGAAGCAGAACTGACGCTCAGCTGCCATCGAGGGCCTCCGTGCTGTTCGGACTTCACTCCATTTGGTTTCCTTGTTTTCAGAAGCCTGGAGAAGCCTCGATGCTGCATAATGAAGGATACAGAGCTCTTCCTGGGAGGGCTGACTTAGGCTCCCTCCTTTCTGCATCTGTATTATTCAGTGGAAAAATACAAAGTGGCGTGAGGATGAGAATAAGTTATTACTTATCAGAGCTGACTTCAGAATTCAGGTTATGTAAAACACTGCAGTGCGTTGGAAATTCAGTCAGAAACTAGAGTTGGGTCCCCTTGGTCCTCCCTGTTCCAGCAGCAGACCAGACCCACGGAGGGCCTGCTTCCTTCTCCCTGGCCGGACCACCTTTGCCAAGAACTTCCAGCAGGGGAGGCTCCGAGCACATGGGTGCTGTGCAGGCGAGCTGTGAAATCCAGCAGGGCAGCGTGGAGAAGAAGGTGGGGAGAGTGAACAGAGTCCTGGCACCGCATTCCCAGAGATTAATGGGCCTGGGTGTCTTTAGATCATTACGCTGTGATTTAACTAGTAGTCAAAACCTAAAGTTGAGTCAGTATGTAAACAGCGCTCAAAACTAACGTCTCCCAGAACCCAGCTTCTCGGAGGGTGAAAACGTACTTGTTGTTAGAAACTCCAGGCCTTCAGAGAGCTGAAGCGCTGCTCTGCTTCCTAATCCTCATCTGTCACTTACTGGAAGGCCCCTATTCATTTTCTACTTCACCTTAGCTTTCAGCACACTCACGCACACACAGACACGCACATCCACAATCCCATAAATGATAAATTCGACGTCTGTAGCAAGACAGTCACCTAATTGCACAGCGAAGCAGAAGAAAGCCTTGCAAATGGTATACAATTTTCAAAGTGTTCCAAGCCTTAGGCAAAAGCCTTTCAACTGTGTCTAAAACTGAATGATAAAATATGTTGTACAAATTATCTGTGAACAGGAAACATGTGGTAGTGGCAGGGGGACTGAAATGTAACACTTGTAAAGAAATGGGAACTGCCACTCATTCAGACCTTTCTTTCCTTCTTTCCTTTTTCTTTTCCTTTTTTCTGTGTTTTGTTTTTGGTGGCAATCTTTTTTGTTTCTAACTGCTGTTGATTTTCAAGTTTACAATAAGACGTGTAACAGATCGCATTGGGCCAGTTGCGGCTGTATTTTAAAAAGAACAACAAAAGAAATAGATGGGTTTGGGGCCACTCGCCCACTCTGGCCAACATCTCTCTGCTCCTGTTCGGAGTCTGGGTGGTTTGATGTGGAATTTCGATAAGAATTGAAGCCTCCGAAAACAGGCAAGATGTAGAGCTCAGGTAATCACAAGTCGCATACACATTTCTCCGCCCCTCATTTTCTTGCTGGCAGCAGTGCCGCTCCATCCTCCAAGGGGAAGGACACTTCCACCTAGCGCTCCCATTGTCTCTGGTCACCGTGCTGGTCTGGCCACTGGAATTCTTCCCTGAGATCCTTCGTTCTCCTCCCTCACTGCAGTTACGACTGCCCCCGATGCTTACCTAGAGAACCCTCATCAGCTCTTTGCCTTTGTCACCTGGTCTTTTCACAGATCTCTGTACACACCAAGAGAAGCTGAAAGGTTAGCAAATTTCATCCTTAGAGAAAAGGAAAAGGGGAGTGAGTTCCGAGCTTTAACTTTTTCCCAGGATGATCCTCGGCATTTATCCTGTCCCTCAGCTGTGCCTTGTTTTAGCTTGTCACTTAGCACATGGCTGTCTGATGATGTTAAAAATAGGATTCCTAAAGTTCTCCTGGCCTTCCTTACTCCTGGGGCTGATCCTAAGGGGGCACCTTGAGACGGTCACCAAAGTGAAGGAGAAAGAAACAGTTCAATTTACAGTTTAAATTCAATCAGCAGGGGAAAGGTGAGACTCTAGGTGAATATCGTAGACAGCAGAACAACGTGAACCATGCAGTCAGATAGACATCACCCTGCCCAGCTCCAGCAATGGAGGTTGCCCTTGTCTGCCTTTCTTGCTCCCTCTTTCCCTCTCTCCCTGCCCTCCCCCTGCCCTGTCTCTTACTTCCATAAACTGTGGGGCTCTTCCCAAGTGTCATTCGGGGCGAGGAGCTGCGGTTTTGATGACGACGGGGTCTGCTCTGTCTCAGAAGTTCACGGCATGGTGAGAAAACTGGAACGAGTTCGTAGAAGGGATTTCAGCACCAGACTTCTCTCCCGATATGCCAGAGTGTGTGTCTTGCACTCTCTAAAACAGAGTTATCACATTTTGGTGTTCTCGCAGCGCTGCTTTGGAACGCCAGCCTCCCCACCCAGCTTCCCTGCATTTTAGCGTGCTGCTCGGCGGGCATATGCTGCTTCTTCCTTCTCTCTGCTTTATACAGTCATTTCTACCTTCGAAGCATCTTAGTCTATTCTTTAATTCTTTTCTGCTGTGTCCCCTTTCCTCTTTTTTTCTTTTCTGATCTCTTCTACTTCTGGTAAATTTGTATCATGTGGTCATTTTTATGACACTTCTACAAATGTTGATTGTTTGCTCCTTCAAAGTATTCCCATATTTGGAAGGCATTATGTCTGAGTTTTCTTCCTCATTCATCTCAGATTCTTCTCCTTTAACCCCCAACCAGACTGAGCAAAAATTATATCCTATTCTACAGTTTTTAATAAGCTTGATAGTGTCTGATGATACCCAGCATGCTTGAATATTTATTGCCTTGCAGACAATATACTAAGCTCTTCCCACTCTTCACATCATTTGAAACTCACAGTAACCTTATGATACAGAGTACCACTATTTTCCACCTGTTTCTGGTGAGGAAACTGTAGAAAAGAACTTTAAAGTGAACTTGTCGAACTGGCAAGGTCTGAATTTTAATCCACAGCTCTTGGCTCCTGCGTCTTTAGTCTCTTACGCTGGGCACTAAAGAACTTCTCAGTAAACATCTGCTTGAGTGAATTCAATGGGAAGACCACTGTTATAGGAATGGCTAGGGTAAAAGAAGAGGCACGTGATGAAGTTTTAATGTTTTTAGTCTTTTTGCCATACGAATGGCTTTGGAGATTTGAGTGTATTTAACCTTCACCCATCATGGGTGTATTTTGCCATGCGGGTATGTGGAAGAGTCTAGAAGAAGTGGACTGGACAAAGGAAGCTGATGGGCATAACTATGGTTCCTTGGTTCAAAAATGTGTAAAGACCGATCATAGAGCAGTCAGCCAGTGTTTGACGTAATGAATTTTCCAATTCATCGGATAAATGTCAGATGCTTCCTACATTCTGTCAACTCATTGCTTCAATGTTTCCACTAATAGTCCTCCTTCCTTTTTTACTCCGTCCTCCCCCATTTTTTCACTCTGTTGTCCCCTCCAGGGCCACTGGACTGGAGGAACCTTGTGCAGTCTGGGAACTGTACCATGGTCAGAACCAGAGCGTGACTCCAGTGTGGGGATGAGCTCATGCAGGCTCGTTCGATAGTGGGAAAATGAAGCACTCCCCGGTCTCTGCAGTCTGAGTGTCGCTGTCCCTGACCTGGAACTCCAGGCCACAGGTCTGTGGGGCAGGGCCTTCTCCGGCTGTGTGCAAACTCTCTGCCTCCACAGCCCGCTCTCTGTGGGGGCAAACAGTTCAAAGCACTGCCCCTGGTACTCTGATAAACTCACTCCAGCTTCACCCTCTGACCATTCTGCAGGACACTGAGTGAATTTCCAGCTTGCTGGCGTGTTCCTCTCATGAGTGACTGCTGGCACCGGAGGAGCACGGCAGTGGGGTGCTCCTCACCTGTACGGTGCTATCACGTGGCAAGCGTCCACCACAGCCGGCCCAGGTCCTCCGACCAGCCAACAGCACGGCAGCTGGGTGGTGCACACCTGCGGAAGCCTCCTCAGCGAGGGAGATGGCCATCTCGTCTCTGGTTGACTTGCAGGAGAGGTGGCACCGTCGTCCTCTCTCTCGGCTGTGGCTGTCTGTGCCCATCTTACACTCCACTCATAGGGATCTTTTATTTTGCCACCTGCACGAAATTCACTTCCACTCAGCTTAAGGGTTCCTAACTCTGAGCCTTTGGCTAGTTGTAATTACCTCCCCCCTTTCTCTGTCCTCTCTGGAACACTCTGTCTCTCTGTCTTTGTGTCTGTCTCTCTGTCTCTGTATCTGTCCCTCTCAGACACTTGCTTTCATTCTCTCTCCTTTACTTTTTCCACCTCTGCTCCTTTTCCCCTCAGGCTTATTAATTCCCAGGTGGTTCTCTTTTGATCTCAGCCTCTCGGACTTCTCAGCTTTGCTACTTCTGTATCCAGCCTTGTTCCCAAGAGACCATGTCAACTGCATCTCCCCATCTTCCCTGCCATCTTCCCTTTCCTGTAGAAAGCAGCCCCTGATCAAGCCCAAGTCATCCCAGCCTAGTGGGCCCAGCCAAACAAAGCCACACGCCATCCATGGTCCTCCCTGGCTGTTGCTGCTATTGTCACAAAGCTGTATCCCATCTTGCCTCACCCAGCACCGTGATCTGAGCGTGTGTTTTGAATGCATATGGGAGGGGCTGGCGAGGAGCTCAGTGGTACAGCTTGTGCTTAGCAGGTTCCATCCCCAGCACCATACACAAGAGAGGAAGAAGGAATGAACATCTTGCATTTCCAACAGGATTAAATACTTTCTCCTAGCTCAGTGCCTCCACAGAAGCAGAGTCGCCTAGCAAGTCTCGGCATGGGAGAAGAAGCATGGACTGCAGGAGGACTGGGCTAGCCTTGGTGGTCAGCTGTGTGACCATCACCTCTCCAGGTCCCTGGAGTTTTCTCCCTCAAATCGAGAAGATTCAATGATTTAAAAAAGATACTGCTCGCTCTGAAATGTTATAACCTAAAATGCTTTCTTCTACAATGTTTTACGGGGTGATTCTCAGCCTTTGGTTTCTGATTGAAGTCTTGGGAGAGGACTTGAGAGTTCTATGAGCCCATGCCACCACATTCCAAATGTTAAAGTTGCTACTACCTGCTGTGGGCTAAAACTTGATCATTGATAGTCTTTTTTTGTGTGTGCTAGAGATTTAACAGAGGGCCTTCACACTGAGCTACATCCTCAGCCCTCTTCTTAGAGAGGATTTTTATTCTGAGCCTGGGTCTTGCTAAGCTGCTAAATTACTCGTCTGGGCCCAAACTCGTTATCTTTATACCTTAGCCTCCCCCAGTGTTGAATTACAAATGTGTACCGCCATGCCTGGTTGTACACTTCTTTTTATTCTTTAGTAATGGGCTAATAAATTTTATTTCTTTATTTATTTTTCAGATGCTGGGGATCAAATTCAGGGCCTTGTGCTTGCTAGGCAAGTGCTCTACCACTTGAGCTAAAGCCCCAGCCCCTGGGCTAACATTTTAAGTGGTTACCTGACCACTCAGAAAAGTACATTTTTGAATCCCTGTTAGCTGGATGTGACAAAGTGACCAGGTTCTTTGTGACTGAGTACTAACTGTGTGTGGACAAAAGCACTATGGACAACTTCACCTGCACCTGCTTCCTCTTTTGATGTTTAGTTTCATCAGGATGGAAGATAAACATGATGTACTGAAACACTTTGGGCCAAGAAGAGCGGTAACTTGTGTACCATTTAGGGTACACTAGGGGAGCAGCTATAGAAAGGGTTTGCAAAGTAGGCTTACAATGGCCTGAAGGAACTGGTGACTAGCATCCAAAGGCCACAGAAAAGACCAGAGATTCTCCAAAAAACCAGAAGGGAAAACGTTCTTCTTTTTTCTCTTTTTATTCCATCCAAGCTACAAGCCTATGGCCCCCACATCTGAGTGGGTCTTTTCTACTCCGTGTGGGGTTTAACTGTCCATCATCAGGACACTCCTGGAATTGTGGCCCACTAATCTGCTAGGTATTTTCTCAATCCATTCAAGTTGACATCACAATTAAAGATCACATCTTAGGAGCTGACAGAACATTAAATAGGAAGAAACTTGGGTCCCTGACTTTCCTCTTCTGGCTGCAGCTGTAACCCCATCATGCCAGGCTTTTCTACAGGAGAGATCTAAGCCCTCTACTTGGATAAAGTTGTTGTTGTTTTAGTGTCTACTAAGACACTGAGCCAATATTCAGTCCAATGCATTTACACACACATTTGCACTCTTGGAGAAATGGACCACTGATTTCACCGAGTTTTCAAGGTGTTCTATGACCCTCATGCGAAGGATTAACGATGGCCACAAATGCTTTGGCACTTTGCACTAAGAAATGAGTTTGCATTCCTTTGCCTCAAACCTGAGAAGACTCCATGCTCCATGCTGAACGAAGCGAATGCCACATAAGTAAGGCTGTGTGAGGGCCCAGTCCAGGGCCCTAAGAGGACTGGGGCAGCTTCTGTTCCCTGTGTCTGAGAAGCCTGGATTTTGGAATCAAACCACGCACTCAGGGACCCAAACCACTCCTTTTCAATTATTATTCAGATCGCAAGAATACTAAAAAGAATACATCATCAGCACTGTTTCACAGATAAGAAACTCAAAGCACAAGGAGTAGAAGTCAATTGCCTAAAAGAAGGGATAGATTTCATCCCAAACCCTGGAAGTCTAACTCTGAACCTTGTGTGTGTTACCGCTGTGCTACACTGCTCAACAAGGTGCTAAAAAATATGCAAAGAAGTTGTAAAAAATTCAAGTAGGCTTGCTATTTAACAGTCTCTTTCCTAACGGGCCTTGAAGAATGACTGGGGCAAGGTAGCATTGATATGTTTCATTTCTGTTTTATGGGTGTTTGTTGAGACCAACATCACACTTTAAACGTCTTTTTATTGTAGTCTAGCTAAATCTTCATCCCACCAAGGAAGCAGAGAGAACCGCGGCTTTGCAATCCTGCTAGCAATTACTGAGGCCTGATCATGTGTTCCCCTTTCTCTCCACACGTGTGTGTACTTTAAAGAATCTCGGCATTTGAATCAGATTCCGGAGCAAGCACCTCGTACTCCATGTTTCTTAGAGGTGCACGCCTAACATTCACAGCCCTGAGCCACCGCCGCTTTCCCTGCGTGAGAATCCGACCGTGTGCTCTCTGCTCCGTTCCTCCCTGTGAGTCTGCTGGAACGTGCCCAATTAATGCCCGGACATGACCCCTTCCTGCGGACTCTGATATGCAGTCAATCTGCCAGTCGGGACCGACCGCCTCCCACCGAAGCGCCCGCTTCTCCACAGGGATCCAGCAAGCCAGATGTCAAATGCATACTTCCCGAGAACTTTATGGGCTCCGCAGAGAGCCGCTCGCAGTATGGTTCAGGCCTCGGTTTAGTGCAACTTGTCAGAATGAATTGTTTCGTTTCTGTACCACAAATGCCAGGTCGAGAGAAAAGATTCTAAGGAATACTCTGCATAAGACTCCAGGCTTTCATGTTCTTAATTAAAATCCCATGGACTTGGGTTTGGGTTAAGGTCTCAAGCGGGGGTGGGGCGTGCACAATCTTACTTCTTGAGCAAGGTGGACAATAGCACAATTACTATTCTCTGACTCAGCTTCTTCAGCCGTGAGGGAGGTGAGATAAGAGCCTCTATCTCGGCCTCCACGACGTCCCCGGAGGTAGTGAAGCCAACTCACGGCATTGAGCCGGGAAGCAGAGTTTCCAGGAGGATTCTCTCAGCCTTCCGGGTGGAGGCAAAATCTAGCAACAGGTCATTAGATGAGTTCCAATCTGCACTCTGGGCTCTGCCGACCTGCTGCTCCCTCTTGGTACTCAAATGCCCGTTTAATTAGTTCGTAAATTCACAGTGGGATTTTTCTCTCGGAGTTTCTTGGCCTTTGCAAGTCGCTTGCTGAAAAGGATGACTTTACTGCATAATTCCTAAAGAGTGTGGTCCTTGAATCAGACAGAGCAGGGTGAGAACACTGCTCTGTCACTCCAACTGAGGACTCCGTTTGCATGTGCTTAAGGTGGAGGCAGAGTTGCGCACATCACTCAGCTGCACTGAGTTAGCTGAGCTGCCATGTGCACTGGGGTTACCCAGCGCTTCCCGGAGTCCAGACCCTGTAAGAACTGGCTACTGCGAGATGCTGGCGAAACCAGGCATCCTGTGAGCTTAAGGTAAAGTGTTTTTTTTTTTTTAAATAAGGGTGAGTAACAATATAAAGTAGCAAATACACAAACCTGTAAGACAGACGTTTATTATCATTATCAGTGTGTCCTACACTCCTGTGTGGCTGGCCATACAGTAGCTGGCTGTGCCAGCCAGCACAGGTGAGGTGCTGGGCTCTGACGCTGTGCCGGCAGCGACGTCACTAGGCAGCTTCATTCTCTCCTGGAAGCACAGTCACACAGGTAGTTCACTGTTAACCGAAACACCATTCTGTGGTGCGAGAGTGTACAGTGATTGTTGATTCAGACCCATTCAGATCTATCGGCCACCGTGTGGGAAGGTAGAGAACTTGAGATGACATCAAAATCATCTACAGATTCTGCTGTCTGAGTCAACAGCGCCCTGCTGCAGGCTCCTGGCCCCGTCCACCATGCAGGTCCACAATTGCTGACTGTGTTTGTGTCTCTCCTTCCTCAGGGATCCTTCAGTCGGCCACAGGGCCCTCTCCTGCCCTGCTCAGCTGGTGACACTGAACCAGTCCCCGTGTTCAGAGTCAGGCTGTGCAGACAGGCTGTGTGGTGGGTTCGAAGCCAGCAGCCACTGGAGGGATACGGACAGGTGTGGCTGCTGCAGACTGAGTGCTGTGTTTGGGTTGTTGGAAGCACTCACACAATTGCTGTCACTATCTCTCCCTAACCCAGGCCAGTCACCGTTTGGCCTGTTCTGTTGAGGGCCTGAGATCCTTGCTGTCACCGTAACCTTGTCTCAAATCCCAGTCGTGTGTCTTTGACACTAACTTGTCTCTCTTGATCTAGCACACAAGCTCACGGCCCTATAGATCATTATCCTGGAGCCGTCTCAGACCCTACTGACTTCAGGTAGCATCTTCTGCGTACACCCACCCACCCGCCCTGTGTCTCCTGGAGAAGTCCTCACCTACTCCCACCCACTCCCGCCTTCCTTCATTATCACACTCATGATCCATCTTCTGTTTCTTCGTTTTTCACTTAATCCTGCACTGTGGACTCCTATTCACGTGTGACGTGTGTCCTTTGAATGTAAAACCATCTCTGAGTGTCCTTATGTCCCCATCTTGTCAGCCCTGACGCACGATGTCTGTTCATGGAGAGAGGGATTTAATGGCAGAGTAAAGAAGGTACTTTCTATGCTTTCTGCTAAAAATCTTGGATACTGTGAAAAGTCAACACTTCGGGAAGTCCACATATTTTGAGGCAAGGAGTCCTATCCTTACAGCCCTGAGAAGAGGGTTCAAATGTTAGCTTGCCCACCTGTTGCTGTTCTGGGAGCAGAAACCTAAACTTCCCGCACTCTGTTTGCTCACATGTGAAGTGGAGATGGTAGATCTACTTAATTTTTTTTTCTTGAATATGGAATTCAATAATTTATGTGAAAATGCTTCAGAAAACACTGATATTTATAAGAAATGATGTCAAGGTGGAATTCTGGTTTGCCTTAATAATGACTCTACAACCAACATTCTCACAACTGGAAGAGAGTTTTGAACAAATGATTTCACTTCTGACAACTGTGGATCTCTTGGGTCACTGGTGGTTACGGGCTTGATTCACAGCTGTTAATGGCTGGCGACCTTTTCGTGGGGCAGGTGATCTGGGGGGTCTTGTTCTTGGGGGCCTTGTTCAGGTCCCGCACAAATTCCTGACTTAAAATACTGGAATGGGAAAAGGGAAAATTCCTTACCACACACACACACACACACACACACACACACACATGCACACACACACAAATAAGTGCAATTCACTGGTAGCTCTAGGCTCACAGGGCCCCCTCTTCAGCACATTGTGCTCACAGCCCCGCCCCCCACAGTGGACCCCCGGGTAGCAGAGGCGAGCAGGGTGCAGATTCATGAGCCCCTCCTTGGTGTTGTAAACAAAAATGAAAGAGGCTGAATTTGACTTTGATTTTTCCCTTGAATCAGTTACTCTTTAAAAGCTAATTACTTCTAGTGAATATTTGTGTTTCCTGTTCAGCAAATTATTTATTTAAATAGTTCTTAAGAGACAGCGCTTCGGAATTCTATTGCAGAGGATGCTTTGAACATCTGAGGTACAAAATTGTTTTCCGAGTCTGTGAGCCCTGCGCATGCCTGTATGCCAGGTCCTGGAGGCTCTGTCTGGTGGACCTTCAGTCCTCTCTCTCTCTCTCTCTCTCTCTCTCTCCAGCTGCAGCAGAGGTAGATGCCCAGGGTGCCGCTTCCTGGCTTCTTCCAGCACGTTGGGCAAAGCCTCTAGCTAACATTATTGCTTACGTAACAGTGCCGTCATGCTCTGCAGAGTCTGCAGGCAAGAGGCCTGGTGCTGGGCGCAGAGCTGACCAGAGTGGGTGGGACTCCTGGTTTACCAAGGCAGAACTTTTGAGAACACAACGGTGTCCCTGCGTCTGCTCCCTGAATCCATGGAAGGCGCTCTGCAAGTGCTCGCCACCGTGATGACCAGGACACAGTCCAGTCATGTGTGCTCACTCCAGTATCTGCCAGGGAACTGTGGCCAGCTGATGCTGTGCAGCCTATTTAGGTCACCGTCACTTCCCAGTTCACAAGGCGCAGCGCTGAGCAGACTCCCAGTGAAAACACTCTTTTCTGCCTTCTCGTCTTTCATCTCCCTTCCGGGACCATAGGCACCTCCTTGCACCCCGAAACTGGCTGCTCTAAGTGTTCTCTCCCAGATGCCCCAAGCCCCCAGTCCACTCCCCAACAAGACTGTGACAGATCTCTTCCTGGACGCGGAAGCAATACGAGGTGGAGTGCTGCTTCCTCTAGGGAACACTAACATCGGAGCACAGTGCAGCTTTTAAGCAAAAACAGTCCCCTCGAGTAAATTTCCACCAGTGACTGGAGGAAGACTCCTCTCACCCACTTACTGTCTCAGGCTTTTGGGGACCGCAGCTCACATCCTGGGGCTGTCGTCTTTCCCCAGTGCAGGATGGATCTCTGAGAAGACACAAGTAAGCAGTATGAAGCGTTATAGCCTCGGGTTAGCCAAGTCTCTGATTTCTTTTCAGGTTATCTTGCAATTCCCTCTTGATTTTAGCAATGCCAAATAGTCTCTAATTCAAACACAGCAATATAGGCTGTTTCTCTAATAAGTTATTTTCTGTGATTTTGGACATAAAAGAGATTTGAGACTATCTTGCTGCAGAAATATTTCATCTGGTTTTCGATGCTTTCATCCTCCCTAGAAAATACAAACATTTTACATTAAGGTGACTATTTCATGGACACTCTAATGCATCCCAAAGACAGTAAGGAAGCTAGCACTGCGGACTGAATGCAGGTCTTGTTAGAGCCAACCCCAGACCCAAGGCTGGCAATTAGCAGGAGTGAGGAGAATAGGTTTGGGCAGTGAAGGCTTGAAAACCAAGGCCTGATGCCTCCCTCCTCCTTGGGAGATCGGCTGCAGCTTTGCAAGGGCTTGAACTGATGTTTTGTCTCTGCCCAAAGGTTTGCGGCATATGCCCACAGAGCCAGCCAATGTTCGAATTCGGGAAAAAGCACGCCTGTCGTTCTGGTCATTGCATTGGTCCTGAAAGATGTGCTTTCCCTTGGGACCCAGAAAGGCATTTTTAAATGGAGCTCTTGCACTAGAGCAGGCTGGGGTTCTGCTACTGCATCCACGGGGCAGTGCTGGGTGAACGTGGTCTGTTTCCGGCGAGTTGCTCCTGATCATGGCTGCCAATACCCACAGAGCGCAATGGCAGAGACCACAGCAAAACCAAAACACAGTGTTGGCAGAGTGAATACCGAAGAACAGAGATTGCTTAAAGGAGAAAAGGCAGGCTGCAGACTCCCAGGGCCGCTGTGTGGAAGAGGATGAGAGCAAGGACAGAAACAGAAATAGGAGGACAGGATGTGGGGGATCCCTGGAGTGCAGCCCCAGCCTAGAGCCCCTGCGTGCAGCACGAGTGCTTGGAGGGGAGGGAGCCAGGCCTACATTTTCCTGCACTGCATAGTGAGTGTCTGGGATCATTAGGACCTGAAGTAGAAGAAAGGAAATAATTTGACAAAATGCCCAGAGGCACCACATGACATAAAGCATGACATTTTTCACATATGTGTAGGCTTGTTTCAAAACGGGCATTGCTTCTCACAAGGAGAGTGTTAAAAAATGTAGACACAAAGTCAGGTTGGAGTTATCTGAGCTAATGGAGTGGTGGGGGATGAGCGAAGACGTATGCTGTTTTTATTAAAGACAGACAATCAAAAGCATTTAGAGAGGGGTGCTGTGCGCATGTGTGTCTGCATGTGTCTGTGTGTGTCGTCTGTGTGCATGTGCAGATTCAGCATACTGCACATTTCTCAAGTTGATGTTACCATGTATTTGCCTTCTCCAAATGCAGGACAGGAGACTTTGAGATGTATCGAATTAGACCTGATACCTAGTTTCCCTGCTGCTGTGTAATTCTGGAGCAGTCAGCTAACCTCCCTGACAAAATGAAGAACCTGGTCTCTGGTCTTGATGGGTCCTCGAGGGACATCCCAGGGCTATGGTGTG
>PVJO010007544.1:0-81149 GCA_004026905.1 Hystrix cristata
TGGTTCTTCCTACCCAGGAACATGGGATGTCCTTCCATTTTTTGATATCCTTTTCAATTTCTTTTTTTAGGGTGCTGTAGTTTTCGATGTAAAGGTCTTTTACTTCTTTTGTTAGATAGATTCCTAAGTATTTTATTTTTTTGTGTGCAATAGTGAAAGGTATATCTTTTGTTATTTCTTTTTCGGTGGGTGTATTGTTCCTCCCCCATATTTCTTATGTTTGGTTACTATCAGGCTAGAAAAAAAGTTTATTCTTTTTCCTTCCTCTTTTTCCTATTCTTTTTCCTGCCTCCATCTTCTTCTTCTTCTTCTTCTTCTTCTTCTTCTTCTTCTTCTTCTTTATTTTTTTTTGGTATTAGGGATTGAACTCAGGACCTTTGCACTGAGCTATGTCCCACCTCTTAAATTTTTTTTTTTTTTAATTTAAGGCAGGTTCTTGGTAAATTGCTAAATTGTCCAGGCTGGGCCCGAACTTGTGATCATCCTGACTAAGCCTCCCAGAATGTTGGGGTTATAGGCATGTACTGCTGTGTCTCACCAGACTAGATAAAGTTTATGGAGGATCTGCTTTAGGGTGATGATAATAGTTATGTAACAAATACTATAAACAACAGGCACCAAGTGCTGAAAAGACTTATCAACTGTCTGAATGTGAAATTAGTGAAAAAGTTATTACTAAAGATTAATTTGGTGTTTAAAACCTAGTTTGAAAGGAAAGATAATTCAGTTTTGGAAACCTGATACATTTGAGGTTTTGAACGTAAATTAGTGTTTCCTTAAGTGTATTCTGTCAACTATTTGTTTTATTAGAATGTTGTTCCTACATAAGGCTCGTTCCGTAATGTTAATGTGTTGTGTGCAAAGAAGAGTGTCCTGGCCTAGGAAGAAAACAGATGGCTTATTGGGAAACACTGAGTTCAAGTAAGTCAAATGATTGCCTTAGCAGAACTCATAGAACATACAGCACACCAAGGTTCATTGTAGATCTCTAGGTGTGCGATATAGTATGTAGCATTTTCAAATTTTTTTGGCTACAGAATCTTTTCTTCATTGAAGAACATATTGTGAGGCTAATGTTTCTGCTAATAGACAGTGAGAAATACTAATGTAGACAAAGGGGTACTTAAGTTTAGTATAAAGGCCAAAGCTAGATATGTACATATCAAGGAAGGGATGAACAAGGCTGTGAAATGATGCTGAGACTCAGAAAAATAAGAAACAGTCCTCTGGTTTGGCAATATTAGAAAACAATTTTACTAGAAATATTACTGAAAAATTGTGAAGATGTTGGGTTATGATCTCATGTTTTTGTACCTAAACCTAAATGGAATCAATGTGGTAAAATACTTAAAGTGAAATGAGAGCTTTAAATGACATGTGGAATAAGCTTTAGAAAAGGTTAATTTTCCTCTTTCTAGGAGACAGGTAATAGAAAAAAATTTAGGTTAATAATTGTTGTTCTCTGAGACGAGTTTTAATTTTCACGTCTTTTTTTAATTAGCTGGTTTCTTTGCTTATGTATAAGGCTTGTTGGCGTAGAGTAGGAATTTCATGATTGGAAGCTCTCATTGCTGTTATTTTTCACTATTTGAACTTTTACTCCTGCTTTATACCATCACTTGTGAGTAGTTAAAGAAAAGGAGAATCAATTAATGTTAAACCAGATAACTCTATTTGTTTTATCAATCCTATTTTTCCTGGTCATGAATTAGCTGACTATAGTCTATATGATTCCTTGTGCTACTCGTATTTTATGTTTATCATCTAGCCTTGTTCTGGGAACAAAATACACTCTTGTTAATTTATGTCTCATCTGTTTTTCAGTGGTCATTCCAGTTGCAGTTTTTCTGCTCTAAGGAAAGTTGGCTTTATGCTGCTGCAGATTTGCACATTTTACTTCTGTGTACTCAATTAAGTATATAATGTTAGTAGCAGCCGCATGAATCATAGTCTACATAAGCATAAATTAACTCTGGTACCTCCGTGGTGTGGCTTCTTTGAGATTGCTCTGGAAGACCACCCAGAAGGCAGAATTTACACAGGCTGCAAAGACCCATTCAGTTTAAGAAACCAAGCAGCGCTGACTGGCCACTTACACCTGCATCCTTCAGTATGAACTAGGTACCCATTTGCTCGTGACTGAGGTTCAAACTGTTGATTTTAAACTGTAAAGGGCTTTATGGGCTGAATTATAGTACTTTAAACAAGCCCTCTTCTTTCAAATAAGAGTGCTTAGCACATAGTGAGTACTTCATAATTGCTCTTGACTGACCATGACTTGATGCATGTTTAGACTTTCTAGTGAACTCTTCATGGTTTCCAGATTTGAAGGAAGCCTTCTTGACATTGCATCTTTGTCTTTCATATGAATTTTGCCTGGAGATTTAATGGAGTGCAATTTTATTGACTACATGAAATTCATCTTTTTATTATTTTTATTTTATGAAAAAATAAAAATTCCATAAAATAGTAAGAAAATAACAATAGTTAATACACTGTGTATCATTGTCTTCAAAGTAGTTACTCAAGAATACAAGACATAGACAGAAAAGATTCTTTCAAAGAAGAAACAAACAGATAATAGCACAGACTTTCTTTTCAATGAACTAAGAGAAGCTAGTAGTATAAATGAAACAAATTTGCATATATATTACATTTTTTGAAATAAAGGAATAGGTAATTTGAGGAATTATTTGAGCCTCTCCCTAGTTCCTATTTATCTATCTTCTTTTTTGTTCTTTATTTGCATATATATATTTTGAGTTTCTCATAAAAGAGAAACCATGCAATATTTAAGCTTGTGTGTCTGACTTACTTCACTTAACATTATGTTCTTAAATTGCATCCACTTACCTACAAATGCCTCAAGTTTATCTTTCCTTACAGCAGAGTAGTACTCTTGTGTATAAATACCACATTTTCTTTATCCATTCATCTGTTTGTAGCAGCACAATATGTAATAGTGAGATCTTGGAAACAGTATATATCCATCATCTTTTTAATATTGAATAATTTTAGGTGGTTCGCTGGCCCAGTTTGAGTAATTCATGTAATTTAAAGTTTTAAAATTTGATTCATGTACTCAGAGACAATATCTGTAAAATAAAACAACTGTTCCCCTACCAATGCACCCATACTACTGGGTGATCAATCCATGAACACTACAACTGAGCTACATTCACAGCCTGTATTTTTAATTTTTTGAGATAGGATTTCACTGAGTTACCCAGACAGGCCTTGAATTTGTAATCCTGTCTTTGGCTGCAGAGTAGCTAGGATTGCAGTTGTGTCACCTCATCCAACTAAAACAATAGTTTCAATAAATTCACTAAAAAAGTGGTAGATGTATTATTATTTGTCTTTGGACTTAATCTTTTCCAATGGATTTTCATTTATTTGTTGTTTACTGTAGTTCATTAACTCCCACAAAGATAACTTTTTAACAGTGACGTGTAAGGACTTTTCAGTATGAAATTTTATACAGTGTGATGGGAGAATTTCTTTTTTTTACTTCCCCATTGAGCAGTTAATTTGGAAAATTTTTTTGAATTTTTTTTTTTAGTACATGTTTGCAGTACATAATGATTACATTTATTGTGAAGAGTTGTTGTATGTACCTAACACATCTTAATTCTTTTTACATCCTTGATATAAATGTGTTGGGAAAATTACAAAATGGGATACTTTGTTATTTTAAATAGAAGAGGTTTTCTTTACTTTAAAGGAATGCCCTTACGATTAATGATCCACAAGATTGTCTGGAGAATTTAAAAGTACTATATAGAGTTCCAAGCTCTTTACTCTGTGCTTTGCAAAGGCAAATGCAATTTTGGATAGTCATACATCTTCTAGAGTCTTTGATTTGGGCCTATGCAGCCAGTGATCTTTTCTGGTATTTTGTTACAAAACTAGTCCAAGAAACATTTTAGATCACCTCTTTCCAAGGAAATTAAATATTTTCTACTTTTCTTTTACAAAGTAGTCTTTTAGCATCTTTATAATTAAAAAACAAAATGAAACAAAAAAAAACAAGAAAATTATACCACTGAAATCCTGTGGAACTATAGATTCTGAAATTTTCTTATTGATCCTACCAGCTCACAAGAATAAATTAGGAATTAGCAATAAATAGAAGTGACAAATGACTCCAAGGCAACAAAACCTATTCTTCCTTCATTTCCCTCACATATAAACACAGAGACTATTCATTATTCACCCTGTTAACTGGGCAAAGAATTGAAAAGTGTTCTTTCCCTCACCCTCAGATAAATCCTCACTGGATTTTTCTCTGTGCATGTTCAAAATAGATCCTCAATCTGAGTCCTCTCTATATCCACTGCTATTGCTATAGGATAAGTACCATCAGCTATATCATCTTTGACCTGAATTATTGTAATAGTATTTGCTTTGGAATTTTAAAATCAATTTTATTTTTAGAACAATTTTAGATTTACAGAAAAATTGAAAAAGTTCAGTGTTCCTGCATACTCCCTCAATTTCCCCTATTATTAACATATTAGTATAGTGTATTTGTCCCAATTTATTAACTAATGCTGAAACATTGTTTTTAACTGAAGTCCATGCTTTGTTCAGATTTCCTTTGTTTGTAGCTGGTATCCCTTTTCTGTTTCAGGATCCCATTTAGGCTGTCATGTAATATCTAGTCCTCATGTCTTCTTGGACTTATCTTTTCTGTGGCAGTTTCTTGCCCAGGGACACTCCACCACTGAGATACATAACCACCCTTTTTTATTTTTTATTTTGACACAAGATCTCACTAAACTGCTCAGGTGGGACTTGATCTTGCCGTCGTTTTGCTTCAGCCACCCTCATTTTTCAGGTTGGTGCTTTTGAAGAGTACTGGCCAGGTATTTGGTAGAATGACTTTGTATTAGGATTTAGCTGGTGTTTTTTTTTCATGATTAGACCAAGATTATGGATTTTGAGGAGGAAGATCACAGAGGTAACATACCATATTCACATCTCAAGGGCAAATACTACCAGTACAAGATGTCACTTTTGATATTAACTTTGGTCACATGGCTGAGCTAGTGTTAGGTGTCTCCGCTGAAAGCTTCTTTTTTCCTCATTTCCTTATTGAATTTTTTGGAAGGAGATCACTGGGTACAGCCTATGCTTAAAGACGGATTTATTTTCCTCAACTTTGAAGGAAGACTATCTGCATAAATCTTTTGGACTTCTACAAGGGACAGTTGTCTCTATTCATTCATTTATCTATTTAATTGATTAGATCAGTAATGTCTTGTGGACTAGTGTACTTCAAGTTATAATCCAGTCCTGCTTTGTTTTGTTGCTCATATTATTCAAGGTTTGGCTTTTTTTTTCTTTGGAGGCAGAGTTTCCCATGCTGGCCTCTTGCCTCAAGTTCCTGAGTATCTAGGATTACAGATATGCTCCATCACTTTTGGCATTAACTGCTACTTTACTTCCTGGCACTACTGGATGCTCCATGCTTATCTTGTGTATATCCTGTCCCTGGACCTAGAATCAGTCATTTTTTCTGCAGGGTACTGGTTCCTCTGATTAAAGAATAATACTGGACACCATTAGGCTGATAGGTTCTGTGCTTTGACTTACTTCACTGTAGTTTATTTTCCCACATACCAGGGTAAAGATTTAAGTAATTAAGTCAGGCTACACTTTGTTCTTTTATACCTCTGATGGTTTAACCTTGTATCTTTAAAAATCTCAACTCCTTCCAGTGGCTTTTAAAGTGATGATCTGGCTCTTGTCTACTTCTATGACTTCCTCTCTTAACATTTGCCCTCTTGTTGACTCCTTTCTTAACACATTGGCTGTTAGGTTCTCTTCCCCTTTCCTTCTTCACCTTTCTTTTCTTCCTTGGACTTGGATTTGCCTCTTCTTTTGAAATCTCTACCAAAGAGTCTAGTTTGTGCCATATTGAATGTGTGCTCCTCATTCTTTAGGTGTCAGCTGAAATGTCATCTCCAAAAGCATGTCCCTGAGCACTTTATTTCAAATAGTTCCCCTTCCCCCACCGAAGGGACTATCCCATTATCCCTCTAGATTTTATTTAAAACAGGAACTTTATTTCTGTCTCTGTGTGAAAGAACCTAATTTACGTGGTTGTTCCCTGACTGTCCTTTCCAGAATGTGAGCTCCATGAGAACAGGAAACGTGTCCATTTTAGTCCCTCCTGCGTCTTAGTGTCCTGTATCTTAGAGCTTAGAACAGAACCTGTTCATGGGCCTTACTCAGTATATGTTGAATGGAAAAAGAAACAATGAGTTTCTCATCTATTTTGTTCCTGAAAGTTTATCTTATGCTAAGTTTTAATTGCTCCAACTAGAAATGCTAAGTTTTAAAGTAAAATAATGAATGAATTTTCATAAAATAAAAATTTTCATAAAATTAAATAAATTTCATAAAATAAAATTTTCATAAAAATTAGTTTCTGTATTCAATTTAATGATTGAATTGTATAATTCTAAAACTTTCAAGGAACATTCATTTATATACTATATGCTTGTGCTTCAACTATTCTCATTTCATTCTCAAGATAATAGTAGGTATTATTACCTTGCTTTTCAAGTAACCCTGAAATTAACTAATGATTTTTATATAACTTATCTTAATAATATACTTATCTGTCTTACTAAAAAGCAAAATTTAGTGATAAATTTAATGATGAAATTATCATTATGAGTATCAATTATGATACTGCATTATAAAACTGTGTTGTAATCAGGCCTTAATGAACTATCTAGGACTCTCTATGGCCCTCTGAATAATTCCTACAGAGTTCTATAAGGATGCTCCTCCTTTATCTTCTCATTGCATTGACTTCCTCAGAGGCTATTGGGATAGCTAGAGTGT
The DNA here is from genome assembly GCA_004026905.1 of Hystrix cristata. Taxonomy (NCBI): domain Eukaryota; kingdom Metazoa; phylum Chordata; class Mammalia; order Rodentia; family Hystricidae; genus Hystrix; species Hystrix cristata. Next base: position 6,859 of record PVJO010007544.1, read on the forward strand.
TTTCAACTCTGTATGTCATGTAGAGCTTCCTTCGTTTTCTCTCTAAACTTTCAAAATCTGTCAATATTAGTTTCTGGCACTAACCTTCCAATCACAACTTCTGTAGTTCTATTTCTGATTACAATCTAGGGTAGAAATGAAAATTTCTAGGTAAAATAAGAAACATATATATGTAAAACTGACGTAGTGAGTTTTACTACCTCCTAAGTCAGCCTCATTCTTTGGCGTGTACTTGACAACTGTGTACATAGGATGAATCTTGAAGGACCTGATAAAAACATCCATGACCTGGGAGCATGGTCATAAAGTGATATGAAGAGATGAAGTCCATTAATTAGCATCCTATGGCATGCCTGCTGGTGGCTTTTAGTAATTCCCAGAAGCACCTGTTCCATGGGTAGTATGCAGGTGAAGCACTTTGGCAAAAAATGGTTGAAAATAGTGAGGGGAGGCAAACATGTTTGTATCTAAAATGGGTCAGAGTGTATAAGAGCTATAGATGTTTTTGTTTATTTTCAAGTAATATCTGGAGCTTGCCTTTTCTTGGAGGTTTGAGGTTGCTAAATGTTAGACTAGAAAAGGTTTGCTAAGACTGCCATAACAAATTACTGCTTTGGATTTAACAGGATTTTATTGTCTCATCGTTTGGAGATTAGAAATCTAAGATCAAGACATTAGCAGTTCTGATGTCTTCTGAGAGCTTTCTCCTTGACTTGTAGATGGTTGTCTTTTCCCCGTGTCTTCACACCTACCGTCTTTCTTCTGTGTGTGTGTCTGTCCTAATTTCTTCTTCTTATTAGGACTCCACTCATATTGGATTCGTGTCCACCTGAATGACCTCACTTTCACTTAATTACCTTTTAAAAGTCTTATTTCCAAATGCAGTCACTTTCTGACGTAATAGTGGTTAGAACATCAACCTATGGAATTTGACCAAAACACAGTTGAACTCATAACATGAAAATCTATGCTCTGTTCTCTTTAATACTGTTTCTTTAGCATCATAAATATATTCTTAATAGATGAAGGATTCTGACTGTAAGAGAGTTATTCTCTCTAGAAGTAGACAAGAAACATTAAAGTATTATAGAGGAAATGTAGTTACACAGATAGGAGGTGATATTTGAATTCAGAGAAGGCAGATATCAATGTGGCCTAGAGGAGAATTGTAGTGACTGGAAGCCAGCGGTGGCTTTCGGAATTACTTATTTTTCTTCAGCATAATCCCATCTGTATGTTCAGTTCCACAAATGCAAATTTTTTATTACTTTCCATTCTATTTGTTCTTCTGTTCCCTCTTCTGCATTTTTCCTTTTCTTCATTCTTGGGAACTTAGGGGGAAAATGAAATTAGGTGGCTTGCTCTGCATAGATCAATTTAATAACCTCATTTTACAAGCAAGAAAGATGAAGCTCACAAGTTCAGTGATTTGTAGAATCCAAGTCTCATGAATTTTACTTCAGTATGCCCTCAAGTGCATTGTGCTACCATTTTAGTCCATAACACTTTATGTATATCTTAAGAAAAAATAAGATTCCCTTTTCATAGTTTATAGTGTAGGCAATACTATTATTTTCATTAGCTTTCTTTTTTAAACATTTCTGTTTTCTTCAGTTATTTTGTTACTGTTCTCTTATTTTCTTGTATCATTTAAAGTTGCACCGCATCTAAGATTTCAGCCAGAGTAATAGTTCTTTTTATGAAATAATGCTGTTGTTTATTTAGCTAACATATTACTGTGTTTGCAACCATAGGTTGACTTTACTTAGTACCATTGCTTAGACAAGATTTGCCTGTTACTCAGCCTCAAAATGTATGTATGTACAAGGACCTGACCAAGGTACTTTATGTATCGTAGCATTTAATATGTACAGAAATTTAAAAGGTAAATGGATTACCCCATTTTGGTGAAACAGAGATTTGACAGTGGTAATTAACTTCTGTAAAGTCAGATAGAATAGAAAGTGGATGAGTTGGGACATGGCTCTGATCTCTCTGTTTCCACTGGCTGCCTGTCCTGTGATTGCTACCTCAGTGCAGACAAAAAGTATGTCTGTCTGTTTACCATGTGTATCTCCAGTGCCTAGCATGGAGCCTAGTAATATGTGTTGAAAAATGAAAATGGCACACAGCTTCAAAATACATTTTTATATACATTTTAATGATTTTTATTTTATTGATTTTATTTTAATGATTTTTATACCTCAATCATTTAAATAAAAATCTTTATTTTAATGATTTTTATACCTCAATTTGTTCTTCCAGATATTAATATTTTATAATGAATTTAGATCTCTTCTTTGAACATGAGTTAATTCTTTTTAATAATGGCAGGTCTTAAGACTTCAGCATTCTTTATTTTAGTAATATTTCTTAACTAAGAAACTATACATCTGATTTTCACGTGAAAGTGAAAAGATGCATAATAAAATATTTTGTTAAACCATGTGATTTATCATAGAAATTGTAATTGTATCATGGTTTCAGAGTGGCTTAGCTGAATTCTCACTGGTATTTTACTCATTATTATCTTGATTTCTAAATTTCTAACTTTTTCTGATTTATGACTTTAAATTTAAAAAATCATGTGATTATTGACACTTCTGCTCGTGTCTTTTCCTTAATTTTTAGTTGTGGTAACCTGTCTTTAAACATTTAAATTCATGTGAATGTTTTCTGGGTTTTTTTTGTTTGTTTTATATTTGTGGTATTGTTATTATCAAAATATAATACAGTGGCCAAAGTTTTAAGCACAGTAAATTGCCTATAATCTGCTATTGTTATAGTAAAATGCCAATTAGAATATGTTGGGTTAGAGTAACAGAACTACCCATGTAAAAGTGGCCTGATGATGACAGGCCTGACTACTTAGCTTAACAAGAACTCTAGAAAAGGCTGATCTGGCACTAGAATTATGTAAAGGTTCTGGGTGACATTTTTAAGATTGTCTTGGCCTTTCTTTCAGCTTTGCAAGATTGTGATGGCAGTTCTAAGCTAATATCCTTACATGGTAACTCCGAAGGCAAGAAAGAGAGAGAGGGTAGAAAATGGGCCTTCTTCCTAAATTATCTTCTCCTTTTCATAAAGAATGGTCATTCCAAGAACTATCATCACAGACTGCACCTCACTTTTTGATGCTCAGAACCCACTTGAGTGCTTATCCTTGACCTAGTCACTGACAAAGAGTAAGGTTAGCATGATTGGCTTAGCTCCGTTAAAATTCATCCCTGATGTGGGCACTTTTAGTACTCTTAAGAAATTGAGGGAAAGAGGGACTTAGTAGGCGATTAATAGTGTCTGCTACTATTTTTCAGTATGTACAAACAAATACATAATTACAACTCTGCTGAGTACAAGAAAGGAGTTACTGGTGCTATGGAACTAAAAAGATTTAACATAGTCTGGTTACGCTTCTTCAAAGAATTTTTAATTAAACTAATATGTGAGGAAAGTTTTGAAGTTAGGTGGTCAAAGGGTTAAGGTGTACTAGATTGGGAAGATGGGAGTATTCCTAATAGAGGAAGTGTATTGTGTTTATGCAATTTTAAGAAGGCATGTAAATATTCACTACTGTCATTACTAGTCTCAGTAATAAGACCTGTGAATTACTTCTAAGGGTAGGAAGAATTTCTTAAACTTATAGTAGGACCCTGAAATACTGGAATTTCTGAAAAATTTCATGCCTAAACAGACAATCAGACAGATTGTTTGACTGACATTGTCCTGGAAACTCCTTGCTAGAGAGTTGGCACATGTAGTGCACTTACAGGCAAAAGTCATTCTGTCACTTCTGCTCCTTTCCTCTGATCTTTTCTGCAGCTACAATTGTTAGTTGGCATCAGTTAAAAACACTAGGAGGATCGCCCTCCCTTTACTGTATGTTGTCTGCAATCTTTTGGAACACAGACTTCCTTACCTTACAGTACACAATTCCCATTTTAACCTTTCTGAAACAGTTGAACATTGAGCAAAAACAATATTTTCTTAGACTTTATGGATTCCCCCAAAGAGAAAATAAGGTAAAATAAAATAGTCTTTTGACTTTAATTCACATAGACTTCCCAAAGATAATGGGTTAATTGCTGTAAATAGAAAATAGTAGTTGTATAAACCTGCTGCAAAGTATACAGTTCTAGCAAGAGGACTACCCTCTTCTGAAAATCTGCAATTCTGTTATCAAAAGAGTACATATATTACGTATATTAATTATTTTAAAAGTGTTAACAATATTTGAATTCTCCTGGTACCTTCCTTTTCTGCTTTAAAATTCATAAAATGTTCATTTGCAGCTTTAAACATTTGGCAATTTTAGCTTTGCTATGATTTGGGTGTGGTTTGAGTGTGTTCAGTAAGGTTCATTTGCTGGAGCCTTCGTTCCAATGTGTTGGTGTTCAAATGGTGGACTGTTTAAGAGGTGGAGCCTAGTGCAAATTAATTTGTTTACATGGTCACAACTAGCCACAACAGACGTGGGAAATAGTGTGGAAATCTTGTCTTACCTAGGCAGCCATGTGGCCATTTAAAACTCACAAGATTCTACTTCTAAAATTAAAAAGAAGAGAATGGATGCTAGAAAACAGTAATAGTCAATGCTATAGTCACTATCATAGATGCTAGAAAACAGTAATAGTCAGTGCTATAAAAACAGTAATAGTCAGTAGTACTTTTGGTATTACCAAAAGACCTGGTTTAATAGTTTTAAGCTTAGATATGAGTATGTAGTTTAGGGGTAAAATGAGTGTCTTTGGAGATGCAATTATATTATGCATCTTTATTTTGTGCATAGAAGCAATAAGCTTGGACTAAATGAACGAATATCTCTGTTGGTCTTTGTTGTATAATCCACATTATTGTATTTCTTTACACTATTTATTTGTTCCTATCTATATTTTACTTATTTTGTCAAGGAGAATTTATGAGGATTTCTCAAAGAGAGATGATTATATTGCATAGTAAAATAGAGGAGTACTTTGTGTATGTAAAATCTCATGGAAATCTGAATTAGGTTATACGATAGGAACAATTTTCCCTGTCCTCAAGCCTCATGGTTTAGCTTCTGTTGTTATGTTTTAGTTATTAATAGGGTAGGTGTATTCCTTTGAACATTCAGTACTGTGTTGGAGAATTCTGAAAAAAATTTTAAATGATATGTGAGGCCCCTAATTGGTTTGTGAAGATGGTTTCTGTGCCTCTTATGGCTATATTTTACATATTGACCAGCTATCTCTGGAGAAGGTAAGATAATCTGAAGAAGAAAAGTTTTCTGGCATGATTTTTTGTATAGAGTCTTTTGTCATTATTATTTGCCTTTGGCCTTTTGTTAATATATAGATTCATTTATTCATGTAGTAATTCTTACTGTACTATTCAGATTAAGTATTTAGTGTCAGGCGCTGTGCTCAGTGTTGGGAAAATGAAAATATGTGAAACCCAGTCCATCTCTGCTTGAGCTTAGTGTTAGGGCCACACAGTGTGGGGAGTGGTTTGCTTGTGCTCACCTGGTGGGATACCTGAGTGGGGAGCAGGGAGTAGGGAGCATGGGAAGTGTGGGGAACAGGTAGCATGCTGACAGATGGACGCTGAAATAAGTGGCCAGGATTTCCAGTGAACGAGAGAGGTTGATAAAGCAAGGACTGTAACATGGCTTTTGCATTTAACATTAGGAAGCCATGAGTAAACCTTAGCGAGGGCTCAGGAGTGAATATGTTAGGAGATCAGGAAAGGAAGATATATGATACAGGATATAGGATATAGTCTATTGTCTATCATTATGTACACGTGATTGTAAAGCTAGAAGAGAGAAAGATAACAAAGCAACGTATAGACTTGAAGGAAGGCTTTAAAAATATTCTGATTCACTTATGTGCTGAAGAGATGAGAAAGCTATAGAAAGCCAGATATTGAAGATATAGTAGACAGAAAGAATAACTAATACAGCGTGGCTTCAGGGGAGTTGAGAAAATGAGAAAATGCCTTTTAGCACACACAGAAGGAACAATGGTTCTGGCTTTTCTGTATGCTAACGGGACAGTGGATGTAGGCATTTCCCTCAGTAAATAGCCAAATACAAGCACCAGGCACTACATAGATGCTGTGGCTACAAGTTTAGTAAGGTATGGCTGCAGTCTAGGGGGGAATATAGATAAGAAACAGTGGGACAAGTGTTAAGTGTTATTGGAATTGTCAGCAGGGGTGGTGGAATCATGGAGGAAAGTAGGAACAACGCTTTCCGGAAATGGAAATGATACCAAGTAAAAATGGGTTGCACCTTAAATGGGAGACAGAGAAATGTAGAAGGATTGAGATAGATTAGGTTTGGGAAAATATGGACCTGGATTACAGGTGGTAATTGAAAGCCAAGATTACAATTTGTGTGTGTGTGTGTGTGTGTGTGTGTGTGTGTGTGTAAAACTGAAAAGTATAGTTGCAATTATATGGTACGTTTATCATTATATATACATGCATACATTTTTCGCTTCAGCATTGGATGAAACTTTGAAAGTACTTGAGAAAATGAATTTTTATGATGAAAGAAGCTTCTTGCTTATCCTCCCTCATCCTCTTTGATGACTTTTTTTGAAGCTAATTTAAGTGAAGAAAGCCACTACTTCCAAAAGTGCTTTGGTACCCTGGCATAATTTCAAAGAAATCTCCTTTCCCAGTTAGTTAACTACATTTCCCCAGGAAAAAAAAATCTTCTCTGTCAATGTAACATCCTTTAACAGGACTCCTGCTGCTCAGTTCTTGTATCTCGCTGTGGCAGCTGTGAACATATATACTATTGATTGTTAATGTGTGATATAAACCTGACTGGAGCATGCCCACTAATTGGTTTGAGAGCTAGATACAGACAATGCTGTCTTGTAGTAGCCTGTGTAGATAGGCCTAGTCATAGGGTTAATTCTGCTTGACAGCACATTAGCAGCATCTTGAGAGTAATTACCCAACAGAAGTTTTCCCACAGCCAAAATTAGAGCTTCAAAGGCTTCTGAATTTACAACTAGTATTAACCTATATCTAGACATAATGTTCCCACAAGGACTTGGTTTTTTTCCCTTCCTCTTGTTAAATGTATGGGGTTACTAGGTTCATTTGCTGTGTGCTAAGAACTTAGTGAAAAATTATGTGGTGTTAAATAATTGAAAATCTTTAATAATAAAGTAAAACAGCATAATTACAGATTTGGGTGTTTTATTGCTTTATTATATTACAAAACAATTTATAGTGATTGGGTGTATTTTAAAAAAATGTATCCTCTTTTCTCTCAAAAATAAGCTTAAAAAATTAGTATCTTTTTCCATACTGTACTATCTATATTGATGGGTACATATTTTAAGAGGCCTAGGATGATGCATGCATTTAAAATTGTTAAATATATATTTTTTACTTTAGAAGAACATGTTACTTCATTACCAATATGCGGAAATCTCTATTACATTTATTCACAAAATAACTTGTTATTTCACAAACAATTTTTACATTGTAAAAATTTTTTTTCACTTTGCAGGTCAGAAACCAAATTTGACTCCGGTTCAGGTATGTTTACATTGATAATGTTATTGTGAGTATATTTTATTTACATTATTCTCTGAAGAGTAATTTATCAGATCAAGAACCACTTTGATTTTAAACAGACTTGTTAGTCTCTTTTTAAAACAAGCCTTCCCTGAAAGCAAGGCTATTGAGTGCTCGGAATCATAATTTGAGGTGTTCACTTAGGGATTCTTCATAGTTCTGTATTAAGCATTAACTATTCTGTATCTGCACAGTCCAGGGATGGGAATTGTACATACTTACTGATCAAAATAGAATATTATTTTCTCCATGCACAAAGCATCTTGAATATTGTGAAGAGTCTCTGGAAGTGCTTTGTCATCAAATGCAGGTGATGGATGCATTTAATCCAGCAAAGTCTAAAGAATTTCAGCCAGTAGAAATAAAAATTTGTCTGTGACTCAGTTTTTTTTTAATGGTTTACTGGGTGCTGGTGGGAAATTAAAGTCACTTTAGGCCATTATTTTTTATGTAGTAAGACAGAATTTATATTCTCACAAACAGTGTTATATCAATCTTGTTAGATGTTTTCTTCTCATTAAGCACGAATATAGCCATGTGATACTCAAGTTTGACTATGTCTTTATGTCCCTTGCTGAGATTTATGCATTTCAGAATTTCTGATGATGCTTGCAATTAGAACACAACATGTGACTCCTGTTCCACACCAAGAAATTATGCCCTTTGATGGGCTGTTGATAAATAAAAATTGTGTTTTAATTCCAGGAGAAAATAATTTGCAGAAAAATACACTTTTGAATTTAAAAATAACATTCTTACTTTGTTATGAGTTCCAAAATATTTTAACTTAAAAATATTCACTTATGTTCACAGAGGAACCAAATGCTATAAATTCTTTCCCATAGCATTGTTAAGGAGCTAACATGCTTTTCTTCATAAGCTTTATCTTTCTTTTATTATATAGCTTTATGAATTTCTTCAATTTTATGAGACTCTTTAACCATGAAATCTGTACATTTAAGTGAACAAATTCACCTAATTTAAGAACTAGGATTCCAGAACTCCATCTATTTAGTAAATTTTGGGGCTTCTGAATTACATATGCCAGTGGTAGTATAAGATAAACATTTTTGGTAAATAATATTGACTAAATTGAGACTACTAGTTGGATGACATTGTACTGTTTTATTGATTTGCTGAAGGTGTCTCAAAATAGAAGGAAAGTCTTTTTCATTTTTCAGTAGTTAACATCTTTAAGTATAGTAATACATAAATTAAAAAAATTGATGGAGACTAAATCTTCATGTAAAATTGCATGTCTTCTTTATCTCTGCAATTTAGCCACCAAATATTTATTAAGAACTTACTTCATTATGATCTGAACTAATTCTCTAAACATCAAACCAGCACCTGGTTTTAGGGTACAGGATCTGGAATATAGCTTTTAAAAAGGACAAAGTCCACTAGGCTCATTCTAAAGATAAAATCTGGAAATAATGCACAAAACTGGAAGAGGCAGCTATTGTCAAGGTCAGATAATTTATGTCAAATTTCCAAATCCAAATTAAAGTGTGCTGCTAAATTCCTGTACTAGAGCTTAATGTTTGTCATGGAAATAGTTATAACATCTGTACAGGCACACATCTTTCACCCTTGTGACTTCTTGTCTTCAAGCCCCCTTTTAAAAAGTGTCTATCATGGGTAACATCTGCATGTCCTTGAAAACTACAAATTTCTGTACTCTTAAAGCCTTATGGAAAATACTGATTAAAATTTATTCTTTTAATTTTGAGTTAAAATATGGAGGAAATTCATATGGTTTCAAATTAAGAAACAGGTATTTTGTCTTATAACCTCTTTTATTATACTATTGAATCTTGAAGAATCATGAGAAAGGAAGTGAGAAATGTATTCTTTGGCATTTTATATCATCAAAATTTTGTTTAGAAATAAGGTTGCATATAGGAACAATTAAATGTATGACTTCAGTAGGTTCACATTCTCTGTTGTTCATCAAATACAGAAAGTAAACTAGCTCTGTTTAATGTTGTATGCAGCTGTGACAAAGTAAGATTTTTAAATGAAGGATGATCCAATCTTACTGTGAAAAAAGAACCTTTAAAAAAATACTATGGTCAATGGTTAGTCATAAAGAGGATTTCAAAGACAAATTTACACACACCTTATACATGCATACATATAATATGTATATATATGTATATATGTCGAGGAAGGGAATACATGTATGTGTGCATGTGTATTGATACACATGTATTTTTTTCAAGGAAAGTACCCAATTTATGCAGAGCTTACTGCTCTATAGTTGCATAAATGAGTTTCAGGCTGTGACGTGAAATTCAGGAGCAAGATTGCTACTACATGGTAAAAATTTTCAGTTGTTGAATGTGTATCAAATGATCAACCTAGAGAGTAATACAAATATTTTGATGAGAATTTTATAAATTATTTTTATGGAAGCAATTCTATAGACAACCTCTTTTTTAAAGTTAAAATTTTTAGAATGAAAAATTTCAACCAAATTTAAAAGTAAAGGATAATATGATAAGCACTCAACATAACTATTATCTAAAATGTACTATTATTAATACTTTGTCATATTTATTTCACCTGTATTTTTGTTTGAAGTATTTTAAAGTAAAATACATATATTTATGTGATTTTTAAAACCTGAAAATCTTGTCTTTACTTACTGAAAGGGATCAGTTTTCATCTATTTTAGAAATCTGGGTTGCATACAAATTATGGGAAAGATTGTGGCACCTCCACATCCACATTCAGTGAAAGAGACTGAAAATTCTACTTATGGTGATTGTGTGGTTCAGAAATCCTTCAGTCAGAATTAATTCTGATCTGAGAATCCCAGGAATGTTCTATCCTCACAATTAATTTGGTTGAAATTTTAGCTGCCATTTAGCTATGGTCTCTATGTATGGATTTATATATTGATTAAAAATCTTTTCTGTTGATTTATAACTCAACTGGCTTTGCCAATTAAGTAGAGTGAACCTATCTTCTTTCTAAAGGTGTTTTAAATTTTCCATTTTAACACTGCTTCCTAGTTGATGTAGTGATAATATTGCTTGCCTAGGATCATGTGGAGTTGGTGATCCTTTTATGTTCAGAAGTTGCAAAAAGCTGTGCTCTTCTCACCTCCCAAGAAGGGAAGTTAGTTGATGCTGGAGGAAGCAGAGCATTGAGTTTAATGTAGTGATTAAACATGAAAGCCATATATCAAATCTCAGGAGAAACATGCTTTTGAAAGAGGCAGAGAACTGTGGAGCACATTGCGTGATAGGCTATATAAACAGAGCCCTGGAGGTCAGTGTGTGGATGCAAACCAATTAAATAAAGAACTTACTGGCTTTGCTTTCTATCATCTCGATGGGGAGGATCACAAGTTAACATGCACAGGGTTAAAGTATAAACTTTGCTAGAGTAAGCTGGGCACCTTTGGAAACTCTATTAACTCTTTCAATTCACTACCAGGATTGTTTTTTAGATTAAGATTCCTAGGAAGTTAAAAATAAAAACTGAAAATGTATACTCTTTTGACCCTTCTGCACATACCCTTCAGGAAAGGTGTGAATAACAAGTAGGAAGGAAGGAAAAATAGAGAATGAGTAGCTGAAAAGACCCAGAGTTGACTGTACAGTCAGGTTTCAAGAATGTGCTTATGTCTTTCAAAAACAATCAATTTGGGAAAGCAGAATAATTGGCAAAGAATGTTTGTCCCTTCTTTAGAATTCTGGGTATAAGGATACAGTTAGAATTTACTGATCACTAATACAACATCAAAATACTATTGTTTCTGCTCTATTCTAAATGAGAAGAACCTGATGCTTGTAAGTTAATAACTATATGTTAAGGCCTGCTTGTAGGTTAATTATGTAGTTTTAACCACCTCAGGTAATGTTTAGGTGAGAAAATGAAATGGCATAATTTCGTGGTCCATAAACGTTGAAAACAAAAAAAAAATTTTTCTATAGAGTCATGTTGTCTGAGAAAATGAATAAGTTTGTGTTTAGTACTTGTTGATTGTGGGCTGCTTGAAATAGCTATACTAAGGAAATGGGCTTATAGAACACAGCAACTCCAAGGTATAAGATTTCATGAAAGCAAATTATGGAGGATTAAGAAACCTAATGAGCATGGTTTAGTGTAGAGAGTTGAGGCGGGAGCTCACTATTAAATAAAGCCCAAGAGTGTAGAAGGTTAGGCGATCCTAAAAGACACGATAATAAAAGGCACAACGGAATATAATTATCCTGAAGGGGGGGGAGGAGAACCTCCAAGGAACAAAAAGCAGCTAGTGTCCCTTTTAGGATCTGTGGTTAAAAAAGAATCTCCACACCAGGGTAAGGAAATCAAAGAATGCAATCAGTAACGCATAAGGGCAGCAAAACATCGAGTGGGTTGTTAGGGCAGTCAGTAAGTTGAAGGGAAATGAGGAATTTGAATGTAGTAGACCTACAGTTTGGAAAAGTTAAGCAAATTGTCTCATTTGCTAGTAAGTTTTCAAAACTAAAGAAATAACTATAAGTAAAATATTTTCAGTTCTTAAGTGTAAGAATATGTTGACAATACAGTTCAGTTTGGTCATTTTAAGTTTTCTTATTTTAAAAGGTCTTGTAACAATGAAGAATAAATAAAATAATAATCTGTATGAAACTACTGCAATCTACATTTGGGCATCATTCAGAAGTGAAAACAAGGAAAATATGGATATTCATCTATTAATTTATCCAACATATATTTATTAGGCATTGTATATACCAGATGTTGAGGTTGTAGCTGTGAAAATGGTGGACGCAATTCTTCCTCTCATAGAATCTTACACTACTTGGTCCATTACACAAATTCACATGGATTTTTCTCCATGTTTAACTGAGAAGGCCTAACAAGGATAAACTTAGATCCAGATGGTGAGGTAAAGAGCTCTTGATACTGAAACATGAGCTGATATATTTTACATTTAGACTTTGCCTTTCTTTACTTTATTCAAACCATATCACTTTGTTTTCCACTTTGAGTATAAAAGAAAATGGTGCAATCGTGCTGAATAGGCAGCTTTTCTATAGCTTTCAATAAGAAGTGATGTTTTGCATTTCATTGTCAGTAAGAGAGATGAATTTAGAAGAGAACAATGACAAATACTTGTGAATGTTGCACTCTACTTTGTATTTTATTTAGTTATTTAATTGGATCCTAGTCAAGGTTTGTCTGGAAAATCAGGCGACCTTCTCCATAACAACCTGCCTGATGTACAGAAGTGGAAGGGGGTCAGCCATTCATCTCCTTTCACACTATGCTCATGTAAACCCTGGAGCAGCAAGGTATGGTAGCTAAGTGCTTAGGTTTGGGTGACAGATCTAAGTGAAATCTCTTTTCACTAATACTTTTCCTTTTTTTTTTTTTCTTTGTATTTTTGAGATAGGAACGCGCTATGTAGTCCAGGCCAGCTTTGAACTCACTGAGTCAGCTTTGAACAGGCTGCCTCATTTTCCTGAATGGTCAGAGTACAGGCAAACAACCATATTACAGATTTAAATTTGTATTTTCTTTTTCTTTCTTATTTAGAATTAAAACATTTAAAACTATGAATTTCCCTCATTGAAGTTTTAGCTAAATCCTAGAAGTTTTTATATTTTAAGTACTTTATTTAAGTAGTAATACGTAGTATTTTAAGTAGTTTTTATATTTTATTTTATTTAAGTTGTAGTTTTGATTTTCTTTTGGACACAGTAATTTACAAAAGCGTTTTTAAATTTCCAAGTTTTCTACTTCTTGCTTTTGTTAATATTTTTCAGTTTCATTGCTGAGTGGTCAAAGAATGTGGCTTTAGTAAATCTAAAAGTAGTGCTTATCGAAGATTTTTGGATTCACATTTTTAATTTTGTAATTATTCTGTGGGTGAGTTGCAAAACTTTTCTTTGCAGTGTAAAGGATTTGATACAAATTCATTACTAAGTAAATGTAATTCATGACGATGTATCTTTTATTATTTATTGGGTTCCTATTTTATCTGACAAGGATTTTGAAAGGAAATAGTCTGTTACTCAAAATTTTTTTTTTTTGTTTTTTTGAGACAGGGTCTTGTTATGTAGTTCAGGCTGGCTTTGAACTCACTATGTAGCCCAGGCTGACCTTGAACTCTTGACGATCATCCTGCCTCAGTCTCCTGAGTGCTGGGATTACAGGTGTTGCCACCATAGCTGGCTCAAATTTTTAAACCTGATTTCTGCCTGTTTAGATATCACCGCCCCTGTTTTGTCAGCTCTATATATTCCATGTGCTCTGGAGCTAGTCACCTTACTTGGGTTATATACTGAATGGTCGTATGGAAAACATTATTCCAGATCAGTGCTCATGCAGATGGAGGCTGCTCTAAATAGGAAACTTAAATTATTCCAAGTTCCTAGGTGAAACAAGAAGATGGATTACCACCTGTAAATACCAGTGTTACCCACTTCTCTCCCATTCCTATCTCTTTTCTTCATTGGATTTGATGTAATGGGAAGTAAACTTCTATTATGATAGGCCAGTGAGATTTTACTGCTTTTTTAAGTGGCAGCTAGTCCAGTGTCTAGAATACTCCCTCGTAAATAATTTGCCTGTAGTTATTATCTAATGGCCAATGTTACTAGATATTTATTGGTTAAGTGATTGAATGAATGGCAGGGATTACGTTATCTGAAGATGATACTATGATCTGTATAATCACCAAGCCTATCAGTTATTGCTACAATAATGCAGTGTAATAGGCCACCCTGAAAAGCAGTGACTTAACAATCATTTGTTCATGCTCATATGTCTGTGGGTTGTTTGGGAATTGGTTGGCATACAGATTGGGGTCAGGTTTGTTTCACATGTCTTGTCATTGATGACATAAAACAAAAGGATAAACTCAACTGTGTAAACGTACTACAGGCCTCTGTTTGTATCAGGTTTGCTAATATTTCAGTGGTCAAGCCAGTCATATAGAGCCCTGGGAAAGAATTCTTTATTTTTCTCACTGATCATGGAGATTTAGTTATTCTTTTCTCTGCTGTGATTACATGATGAAGGGCGTGGACACTTGAAAAGGAAAGACTAAGAATCAATAACTGAATTCTACTCCATTGGAGCATTACACACTTAAATCAGTTAAATTTAGTAAAAATATTCCTGGAGTTAGAGTGATTGTGTTTTTGAAGTGAACTCAATTCTTCCTTTATATGTTGTTTGAGAACCTAACTTTGGTTGTGATATTAATGATATATCATGGTGAAAATATTCACGTAATGCTTTACCGTTTAAAAACTTTTTCATAAATTTTTTTTTAATTTGATTTTTTTAAATCAAGAACATGTATTGGTACATTGCATACATAATGATCACGTTCATCCTGGTTATTTTGTACCTGTACATGGTGTATCTTGGTTCCCCCACCTTCCCCATCCCTCCTTGATGCTCCCTCCCTTCCTGTTTACAGCAGGTTTATTTACATTTTTCCATTTTTTCCCTTTCTCCTTTCTTTTCTTTTTCCCTTCCTTCTTTTCCCCCTTTTCTCCCTTTTTAGTTCTCCTCTTTTTTAAATATTCTTTCTTTTACATAATATCTATTATACCTCTTTGTCCTTATTTACACCTATGATTTCTCATATCAGAGAAACAATTTGATGTATACTCATAAGTGTCTGATTTATTTCATAAATCTTAACAAATTCAAACCACACAAAAATTTTATATGATACACAGGGCCATTCTTACTAGTGAAGGAATTGAAGATATTGAAAGGTTGAGTAATCTCCTTAGAACCATGTAGATATTTGTAGGTGCCAGTAGTTATAACTAAGAAGTACTAGTTGTGCTGTATGCTTTGTTCCTTGTTTGGCTGCCATCGACACAGCTGTCTTTAATGAGCATTCTTTATTTCTAGTACTCTCAGGTCCAGAATTGATGCACTGCATCAATATATAAATATTTTTACTTTGACTTAGTTATCAGTTGTAATCAGTCAGCCAATTTGCCAGTGCACATATAGCACTTATCCTACTTGAGGTGTGGTGGGCAATGTGTGACTATGACACAGTTCTTACCACTCTGTGAGCTTCTAACCCAGTAGAAGAGATGTGTGTAGGTTCAGGGCGATATGAGTGACTTCAGTAATGGAATCCCAGGAGATTTTTAAAAAGGGAGTTGATTCCAGGGTATGTGATTGAACAGGGCAGTTTCTTGGTGGAAAAAACTGCCCTGTTCAATTCAGTGGTAGAATTGGGCAGATACAGATAAAGAGGGAGAGTATTTTAGAGAGCCACTTAAGATCAGGCACACAGGTACATGTGCCAAAACCCAACTTCCCAGAACAAGAGAATTCTTGCTGCAAGGTACTGGCATAGTTAGGAGTCTTTAGGGACTAGATGCTAAAGAATTTAGACATAACTCTGCAGGTCATAATAATGGTAATAATTCCTAACAATGATTTTATACTTACTAAATATTTAATATTTACTAATCTATTTAATCTGTATGGAGCACACATTGTTATTTTCTTTGTATAAATGAGTAGGCTGAGGCATAAGAAGTTCAGATATTTAGCCCAGGGTCACATGGCTAGTGACAGATGCAGATTTAATCTTAAGTAGCTTACTTCCAGAACTCATAGTCTTAACCACTATGTAATTGAAAAACCTAGAATATGAGTTGATGCAACAAAAACAGTATCTCATACATTTTTACTCATATATCGTACTCCCAAATAGCCTATTTGTCCACACAGCCATGTATGATTTTAGACATTGTCTACCTCAGAAAGTAGAGTTATTTATATTTGGTAGCCCATTGAGAAATTGATTTTGAAGATGAATATTTTAATTTCTACATGCAGATTTTCCCCCCACAACATTAAATTACCTGCTCAGAAAGATATTTATGCAGGAGTTGTAAAGAAATGACTGAGGGAAGATCAATTGGTTCTGAAGAATCAATAATCTTTTATACTTCAGACTCATTTTAAACATGGATCAAAATGAATATAATTAAATCAGTACCGTCCACTATTGTTTTGTAAGTGAAAGTACCTACCTACCTTATATTGCTAAACATTCATCCAGTGGAAGAGACAGTGACTGTGATCATTCTCTTTAGGAACAGTACATGGATTATTTGGACAATCGTGTTAATTAACATATCTTGCTCATTCCTGGGCAGAAATAAGCTACATGTATGATATGTAAGCAATTTTATTATAACCCATTACTTGGTTGCAGGCTGGAGAATTTCAACATCTGGCTCTTACCTGAAAATATTTTTAAGGAATATATACAAATGTAAGCAAGATGTACATTATTGGCTGTTAATACTAAAATATTCTCTTAAAATAGTTTTAAATGACAAATACTTTTATTTTTTTTTATGTCCCAACAGTTTTTTCAGTTTCCTTTGTATTATAGAACTATCCTATAGAAGACATTTTGTAAGAAGTACTTTTGATTTGTCATTAATTTCCCAGGATAAGAATTAAATATGAACAAATCTAGACTAACTTTTTGCTTGATCATTATTTTTCAATATATACATTTCAAGAATCAAATTATATATTATTATTATACATATGTATATATTAAATTAATCTTTTTTTTTTATCTCCTACTCCTTTCCTCCCTCCTGTATTCTCCAACTGTAGGGCCCCTTCCCATTGTTCCCATTGGGCCCCTTCCAAAGTCCTATTCTCATTTTTTCCCTTCAATTATTTTTTTCACTCCCTTTCCTTCCCCTCTATCTTTTATTCCCTCATCCATTTGAAAAGATCTCTCTATTTCCGATTTATCTATCTTCTATTTTGCTTTTTATCAAATACTTAATTTTATGTAATTAAAAACATAGGTAGAACCAGGCACACTGGTGCATGCCTGTAATCCCAGAATTTGGTAGACTTAGTCAGGAGGATCACAAGTTTAAGTGCCTTCTGGTCAATTTAGCCAGACCCTGTCTCAAAATTAAAAGGTTTATAAAGGTGTGGGGATGTAGCTCCGTGCGAAGGCCCTGGGTTCAGTGTTCAATACTCACTACTACAAAACAACAAAAACAAACAAAGAAAAAAAAATGTAGGTGTGTAGATGGCCCAGATGTTCCAATTAGTAAACTTCCACTCCAGTCTTACTTTTATTTTTGTTAATATTAAAAAGAAATTTAATTTACATTATGTTTTCACACAAGAGCGTGTGATTGTTGAATAATTGAGAAGTGAATGAGTGACAAATGGAATGATGTTAGGTTTTTCAAAGAAGCATGTTTTACCATATCCAGAAACACCATGGCATGTTTGCCACTACCCAAAATAATAGTTTCCCTCAAAAAACAATGTGTAATAAATACTTTGCATTCGAATCATACACATTATGGATAGAAGGAGGGCCATTTTTGGTGAGAAGTGTAAAGGACCAGAAAATTCCTAACAGTGAAAATACTTTGTGGCAGGGGAGAGCAAGTTTTATAGCTGATCAGTAGTTTTTTTTAACTGAAAAGAATAAGCCTCAGTCTCCCCAGCCAATCAAAAATGAGAGTGTTCTCACGTTTTGATTTACATTTATTTCTGCTATAATATTTTGTTAAATTTAATCTTTCTCCTCTGTTGTTGCTTACCAATATAAAAATTACGCTATTACTATATGAATGCAGTTGTTAAAATTTCATTCAAATGAAGCACATTAGAATTACTTTTGTAGGAATTTGTTTAAATGTATTCTGTGTCTTGCCTTATATTAATTTTTATCTATATATATATTTTTTAATTATATAAGAACTTACTCTATTTTCATCATGACCTACTTCTTAGTTAGCAGTTTTCTTTGAAATATTGTCAGGGTATGTGATTTTTACTGACCTACTTGTTAAGAAGTTTATTGGGCCTTTCTTTGTTGTTGCTGCTGCTGTTGCTGTTCTAAGCAGTGTGTTAGTGAATTTATTTTCCTAGCTATATCATTTCATATTTTTTCAGTGTTATATAAGAATATTCCATATCTAGAATTTAGCATTGCCTGTTGTTTCTAGTACATGCAATATATATATATGTACTGAATATGTAATGAGTGAAGATTATATGAATAAAAATTTCTCCACAAAAAGTTAAAAAATCTTGTTATATTTATTTGTGGTGAAATACAATTATTTTTTCCGAAAGTTTTCTTTGTATGATTATTATGCGTTTTTGTAAATTAAGAATTTTATAAACTAATGAATATAGTCATAATTGATATGGAAGCAACTTCATAGAGCTATACATTATGATGTTTTCTTTAAACATGAATTTTTCCCATTTGGACAATTTCTTCCCTTTCTCAATATAATACATTTTAGTCCTTACTTATACTTTGGGGGAGTGGGGAGACAGAAGGGATTGGAGGGACAAGAATAAAGGAATAGAAGGAAAAAAATGGAAACAAAGCTTTTGTGAATAAGGAGGGAGGAGGGGTTGGAGGGAGGGGAGGAGAATGGGAAGAAAAGAAGCAGCAAGATATATTATGTACTGGTACAAATTCCTTATGATGTGTTTTGTCACTATGTATATCTAAAATGTACCATTAAAATAAAATTTTAAAAACAAAGATAAACTTTTATGAATGAATATATGAATTAAAAGGGAGATTTTAATGTCAAAATTAATACCATTTTTTTTAAACTTGGAAATTTAATTTACTCATGTTCAGTTCCATAACATTTTTGACCACACACTCTGATCAGGATTTGTGTATTGCCATGAGCAAGCTAGTTGTAAATTATTTTAGTATGGTTTAAATAACTCTTGGCACAGAAATACACAAATGGTAAGGTATTCTTACATGATTGTGATAAGCATGAAGGAAGAGTCCCTCTTTCTGCTGTTTATTTTTAATTAACAAAGCCAGTTTTATTTTGGCTTTGTGCTTGTGTGCTAGAAACCTGAGGAAAATATAATCACATCCTAGTGTCATTTTGTTAAAAGCAGTTGATTTAACAGTTGATCGAACATTTACTTACTGTTACAATATTTGAGAATTGATAAACTTGGTGGTATGGGTATCAATAAAATAATGATGAATGAATATGTTTTAAAGTAGGAAATCGTGTAAACAAAGATGCATTATTAGTAGAGTTATTTTAAATGTAAAGAACTGCATCTCCATAACAACCAGCTTTATTAATAAGTATACATGGCTATTGATTCTGGACAAAACATTTAAAGACATAGATTATTCTTGGATATGGTTGATTTTAATCTCTATTTTATACTTGCCTTTTAAGAAAATAATCTTTTATGGTTTTTCAAAATACTTATTTGTTTTGTTGAAATCCAACGATAATGTGTCTTTTATAAAACGGTGAAGATTTACTCTTCTGTTTTATTTTTTTTACTGTCAGATTCAGTGATTTTCTCTTTTGGCACAATTTTTCCTAAAGATATTTTTCCAGTTCACATCAGTTTTGATATGTATGGTATGTCATAACACAAGTCATGCTCTCTGTAACAAAAAGCTGAAAGCCTCTATACTTAGCTGTTATCTGTATTTGTCACTGAGTCAACAGGATGATTTTGTATAAGATGATCAGAAACAGAAAAGCTGTGTTTTAGAAAATGTTTTAATCTGTTTCAAATAATTTAGCAGGGCAATCTAGTAAAAACGACATGATTAACAACTGAAGACGATTAAAATATTTTCACATTCTGTTGTTAATGACCACTATCTTACATTTCTATACTAAAATTTATAACTAGTAAAATACTACAGGAAAAATATATCGTTTATAATCCACTTGAGCTTGTTTTTACCTTACCAAATTGTGCCTGCTTTTTAGCTGAGACAGCAGAAGTTAAGAACAAATTTTAACTAAAATACAGCTTTTTAAAAATATATTCATTAAAATGTTAAGATTTACTAGTTTGGCGTAAGAGATGTAAGATTAGGCAGAGCAGCAATTCAGTTACTGTGTAATTTAAAAAAATTGTATAATTAGCCAGATCTTCATTATTTGGAAATAGACCATTTTAGAAAGTTTAGCTATAAATGTTTTCTATATGCATAAATAGGTGGCAAATGTAACTATTAATGTTGGAATTTTGCCCACCAATTCTAGTTGCTCTGTCTTTTTTATCCAGAGATAATGATGTGTATTCATTCTCTGTCATATTTACCTACAGGAAGTCTTTTTAATCCCTCATTTTTCTCCTTCACTGAGGTTATGTGTAAATATTACATAAAATAGCAAATGGAAGGAAGTCTGTTTTGTCTAAAGATACCATTCATCTTAAACAAACACATCAGTCTCTCTTTGAAAAGAGAGTGATATGAATTTTGTTTAGTGAGAGGAGGCTAATGATTAGAACCAAAGCAAAAATATGTGGCAAATTATATGAATTGGTATTGAATCTCTTTAAAAATAGGATTTATTTTTCTGATTGCATATGCTTAGAGAAATCAATATATTTTTCTGATTGCGTGTGCTTACCTCATCTCAGTATTTCTTAATTTCCATTACAATTGGAATATCATTTTTATTAAAATTTGTAAAGATTTCTGACAGAAATCTGAAGCTTATCTTTAATCAGGTATCTTATAGCATAATCTGGCAGGCGTCTATGTTACTTTATAATTCCAGTGTAGGAAAACAATATATTACTTTCTTTTAATCATTTTAGATTTTAAAAGTGCACAAAATTAAATAACTTTAAGTTCCAATACTGTGAACTCTTTAGGGACAGTCTTATTTAATTAATCTATAATATTTATCCTCAGCACTAAGTGCAATTAGATCAGTACAAGTGGTGACAAAATGAATTTTTAAATCATAGCCAAATGAATTACTCTTAATTGTTAACATCTCCTTACCTATATTTAATGGGAAAACGAATACATTTGATATTGGACCTGCCTGCCCCTTCCCTCTCTCCCTCCCTCCCTCCCTTCCTTTCTTCCTGGCATTGAACCCAGGGGCTCCCCATGCTAGGCCAGCACTCTACACTGAGTGTATCCCTCTCCCCCAATCCACTGCTCTTTAAAATCTTTAATTTTGAGACAGGATTCTTGATAAGTTTTCCAACTTGGGCTTGAACTTTCAATCTTTCTGTCTCAGCCTCCTGACTAGCTGGAAATAACAGGCATGTCCTACTGTGCATGCTTTTGTGTTTCTTTTCTTTGCTTTTGATGGATTAAAATTTGCCCCTTAAAAATTCTAATTGTATTTCTCCTGTAATAGAAACCATGCAATATTTAAGCTTGTGTCTGACTTATTTCACTTAACATAATGGTCTCAAGTTTACCTACGAATGCCTTGTTTATCTTTCTTTATGGCAGAGGAGTACCCCATTATATATAAATATCACATAGGAAGCAAGGAGATCTTTTTTCAAATGGACGGGAGAACAAAAGATAGAAGGAAGGTGTAGGGAGGGGAGGGAAAGGGGATGGAAAAATTTTGAGGACGAATATGATGACAATAGAGCTTTTCCTAATGGGAAGGGGATCAAGAGTTAGAAGGAACAGGGAGGAAGGGGAAGGGTAGGGGATGAAAAGAAATTAAAAAAAAGAAATAACATGTACTATGTACGTGTGTCTTATTTCCTATGATAAGTGTAATTATTTGCTACAAACATGTACTAATAAAAAATTCTAGTTGTAAGTTAAACATAGTATTTCTATTTATTCTACCCATCATTTAATTTTAATATATTTGGCCTTGTGTTTTGTTGTTGTTAATGTTGGAAATTAATTAACCTTCTTCCCATTCTCCCAGTTGAAGAACTTTAGTACTCTTTTAATGTGTCCCTGATTCCCATACATTTCTCATTATGCCTCTTTTTTTTTTTTTTTTTTTTTTTTTTTTTTTTTTTTTTTTTTTTTTTTTTTTTTTTTTTTTTTTTTTTTTTTTTTTTTTGGGTGCTGGGGATTGAACTCAGGGCCTTGTGCTTGCAAGGCAAGGACTGTAAATACTGAGCTAAGTCCCCAGCCCCTATGCCTCTCTTCTTAAAAATCATTTCTTAAGAATTTTATTAAGCATTACAGCCACATCGTTAACTATTACTTAAATTTAACTGTTTAATTTTGTCTATTTACTATCCACTGTGTTTACTCTCCACTGTATCCTTTGTCTTTATCTATCTTAGACTTATTTTTTGTTTTGCCATAGAATTTGGATATTCTTTCAGAAATCTTCCTAGATAGCAAACTGTCTGAGTTATTTTACCTACTGTAAAGTGTTTATTTACACCTGTAATGATATAAAAAAGATTTAGGGGTAGAAGACATACTATTGGAAATTTGTTCCTGAAGAATGGAAATTGGGGAAGAGAATTTACATGATTCTAGGAGACTTACATGCTCTTACATTAATTTTATTTTGAATGCATTTTTTCACAGGTATAATTTGAATTTAGTATATAGCTTATTCACTTAAATTATTTTTTTCTAGGAGGAATAAAAGGAATTTTCTAGGTATCAAACATTTAGAAATAAGTACTTCAACAAATACAAAATAAGCCCAATATTGAAGAGGACCATATTAAATATAATGTCAGGTTCAGAGTATTAAGATATGCATTTTTCCTTGTTGTAGCTTGTTTGGTTTTGATAATCCTCAAGTTTTAATTTAAAAGCATTTTGAAATTGAATACATGAAATGTAAATTTTAAAGAAGTATTATCACCTTTGTTCAGATTGGAGTATAGTTGCACCAATTCTTAAATGTCATCCATTTTTGGATACTTAGTTAAATTAAAAACGTGCTAGAGCAATCTAAGTAATAACAGGATTTCACCTTGTTTTTCTAGATCAAAAAGATTAAGGAAGCACAAACTTTTTGTGTCAGCTTAGTCGTAAGTAAAGGAATAGAATTATCTGTTATACAGATACATACTTTTAATATAGTCTGTATTTTAAGGAATTTCTTTATCTTATCTGATTATTCCAGCTTTTGAGTTTATTTATGTAAAACTGTAGTGGAGATCATGGTTGACAGGGTTATGGTACAATAGCACCATCTTGTCTTATGAACATTCAAGGGGTAGTTTTGACATTATGAAGTCTGTAGTTTGAGAAAGAAAGGTAATGAACAAACCTATGTAAGGGGACAATTCAGCAACATGAATGAATAAATAAAAATAAAGTCAATGAAAATAAGGGATAAAAAATCTGCATGTTTTTATGACTTTTGAGTTTTACTGTGAAATAGATTTCCAGAAAAATTATACTGTATTTTCACAAGCTTTGTATATTTTTTTTCCTGAACACACTGACCAGCTGTATTAGTCAGTTTTGCCATTGCTAGAACAAAATACTTGACACCCACAACTCAGAGGAGGAGAGGTTTAATTTGGCTCGTTAGTGTGGTGTTTCAGTTCATGATCAGCTTTCTGCAAGGCTGAAATAGCATGGTGGAGGAAAGCGGCTTGCCTCATGGCAGCTAGAATGTAGAAATAAAAAGGAAGAGCCAGGGACAAAAATATACCCTTCCAGGTCACACACCGAGTGACTCACCTCTTTTGTCCAGACCACACCTCCAAACAAATGAGACTTTGGGTAGGGAGATGGTAGATTTAAACAGTTAACAGTATACCCCAGGCCCTCAAAAGGATTGTATCCATCTCGTTATGCAAAATGCGTTTAGTCCATCTCTAAGGGATGCCAAAGTCTTAATAGTTCAGCATTGTTGAAAAGTCCAAGCCCAAAATCTCCTGAGATTCAAACCAAACTGTTAACTGTGAGCCCCCTTGAAAATCAAAAAGAAAGTTAAATACTGCCAGCATCCAAAGGTACATAGTAGTAAACCAGAGGTAAGAACAGAGGAATAGAAAGGAGTCAGACTAAAGCAAGACCAAAATTCAACAGTGCAGGCATAAAGTCCTGTAGGTAGGTCCATGTCCAGCACCGGGGACAAATTATGGTGACTTCGGAACTGCAAAGGGATTGAATAGCCCCATCCCTATGGCTTTGTTGGTTGTAGTCAACATTGACCTGACTCTTGACTAGGCTCCACTCACGGCCTGTGGTTTTCTTCAGCAGATGTTCCACATTCCTGGCATCTCCAACTTCCTGGAGTCTCCAGTGCCCCTTCAGCTTCACTCTCACAGCTTCACTCTTAACAGCTTCAAACATTACCCTTTCAGTGGCTTCTGCCAGGGACTGTGACCCTGTCATACATTTTTATTTGGTCTTCTAGGCCTTCTGAAATCTGAGCGAAAGCTTCTATGACTCCATAACTCTTGCATTCTGCATGCCTGAAAAACCAGTACCAAATGAATGATGCCAAGATCTGCTTCTTACTCAAGAAGTAACCTGACTGGGATCATGGCTGCATTGGTTTTTGGGGAAATACTTCCCTAGATGGCTCTAAATGAGCAGAGTACCCTGGGGCTCTCTTCTCAAAGGAAAGACTTAAAGAAGTATACCCTTTAATGCCTTTGAGCCTATGATAAGTGGGTTCTGACCATTTCCTATGATGCCCTCAAAGGATCTCTCCTATTATCTTGATGCAAAATACTTGACTTTTTTTTAACAGCTTGTATTTTCAGCAACCACAATGTCTTTGGCTCCAACTTTATAGGCATTTCCTTTCCAAACAAACTGCAGACTTTTCAAATCATTCAGTTCTGCTTTTTTGCCCTGTTTCTCAGTGTACATCTGGTTGAAAACTGCCAGCAATGCCACACCCTGAGCACTGGTCTGCTTTGAAATGTCCTGTGTCAGATCAGTTAGTCTGTCACCTGTACATTCAGCATCACACATGAACAACACAGACAAACTATAGACTAATTATTTGCCAGAATAAAACATGCATGGTCTCTAGTTCAGTGTCCAATAGAGTTCTCATTTTTTGTGTGTGTGAAAAATAATTTTTCACAAAAATAATTTTATTAACTAGAAATTTATAGCCATCAGATGCAATGTAATTAATGTAAATATTCAAATCATTAGATTTTTTAAATTTTTAAACAATGCTACATTGAACATCCTTAGAGGAAAATATTTTAATTCATTTACCTTTTCTTAATATATTCTTTGATATATTAAATTTAATATCATTTTATGAGTAAAAACTGCTATTTAGATTTATTTTTGATTTTTAAAATATTTATTTATTTATTTATTACCAAGAACGTGTATTGGTATATTGTATACATAATGTTCACATTCATCATGGTTATTTGTACCTGTACATGATGTATCTTGGTTTTCCCCATTTCCCCATCCTCCCTTTTGTTCTACCTGTTCCTATTTACAGCAGGTTTATTTATATTTTCCCATTTTTTCCCTTTCCTCTTTCTTTCCTTTTTCCCTTCTTTCTTTTTTCCCTTCCTAGTTCTCCTCTCTTTTCAATATTATCTTCATTTTATATAATATCTATTACACCTCTTTGTCCTTATTTACCCTTATAGTTACTCATATCAGAGAAACAATTTGATGCATACTCATGAGTGTCTGATTTATTTTGCTTAAAAGTATGTTCTCAAGGTACATCCATTTACCTACAAATGTCTCTAGCTTATCCTTTTTTATGGCAGAGTAGTACTCCATTGTGTAGAAAAACCACATCTTCTTTAGCCATTCCTTAGTTGTTGGACATTTAGGTTGTTTCCAAGACTTAGCTATTACAAATTGTGCTGCTATGAACATGGTTGTGCATATATCACTGTGGTATGATGATTTTAATTCTTCTGGGAAGATGCCCAGTAGAGGAATAGCTGGATCAAATGGAACCTCTAGTTCAGGACCTGGGCTTTTCTTTGTTGGTAGGTTTTTGGTTACCTCTTCGATTTCAGTGGCTGATATTTATTTAGTATTTTTATCTCTTCTTGATTCAGTTTTAGTAGATCATATGTTTCTAAGAATCTGTCCATTTCTTCAGTATTTTCCATCTTGTTTGAGTATAGGTTTTTGAAGTAGGTGTTGATGATCTTTTGGATTTCTGTAGGGTCCATTGTGACTTCACCCCTTTCATTTTTTATTGCATGAACTTGGGTCTTTTCTTTTTTTGATAAGATTGGGTAGGGGTTTATCTATTTTGTTTAGTCTTTCAAAGAACCAACTCTTTGATTCGTTGATTCTTTGTATTTTTTTTAAGTCTCAATTGCATTAATTTCGGCTCTGATCTTAATAATTTCCTCTCTCATATGAGCTTTGGGTTTGATTTGTTCTTCTTTTTCTAGACATTTGAGATTCAAAATTAAGTTGTTTATTTGAGCTCTACCATACTTCACAAAATTAGAAAGGACAATCATGAAATTTGTCTGGAACCAGAAGAGACCAAGAATAGCAAAAACAATCCTGGGCAAGAGGAGCAAGGTAGGGGGCATCACATCCCCGACCTGAAACTATACTAGAAAGCTACAGTGATAAAAACAGCATGGTACTGGCACAAAGACAGACCCGAGGATCAGTAGAACAGATTAGAAGACACAGAAACAACTCCAAACACACTCAAATACCTCATCTTTGACAAAGGAGCCAAACACCCTTATTGGAAGAAAGATAGCCTCTTTAACAAATGGTGTTGGAAAAATTGGCTTGCTGCATGCCGAAAACTGAAACTAGATACAGGTCACTCACCATGTACTAAACTAAAATCGAGGAGTTCTCATTTTTAACTGAAACCTTATAAGCCTTGCCTTTGCTGTCTGCATTCCTATTGGCATTCTGGTCTTCCAAGCCCTGACTGGTATCACTGATTAATCTGATTCCAGAATTTTAGGACTTCTATAGTCTTCATCTCCATATTTCTCTAAACTCCTTGTACAAACCAGTTGTAAAGTCTTAACCACATGGTTAGGTACCATAGCAACGATGGCTCCACTGCTGGTACTAATTTCCTGCATTAGTTGCCTTTCCCATTTCTGGGACAAAATATCCAACATCCACAATTTAAGGGAGGAAAGATTTAGTTTGAATTATGGTTTTGGGCTTTCAATCCATAGTCACCTGGCTCCAAGGCAGAAACAGCATAGAGGAAGGTTGTGATGGAGGAAAGTTGCTCACCTCATGGCAACCAGGAAGCAGAGAGAACAAGAATGCATCCTCTCTTGTCACGTCCCCTGGGACCCGCCTCTTCTGGCCAGGAACTACCTTTCAACACATGAAACTTTTGGGTAGCATTTTAGATCTAAAGCATAACACCAACTCTGTGTGTTATTATTATTTTTTTTGCTTGTTTGTTTCCAGCTCTGTTCTACTTTTGTTTTGCCTACTGAATAAGTAAATGGTAGAATCCATTAGTTTAATTTGCATTTTTAATAACTAGTGAGGCCAAATATTAATCTTCTTCTGTAGGTATACTGATTATTTCTAATTCTTTTATGAACTGTTTACTTTTTTGTGAGGCGGGGTGAGGTTAGGTATAAGAGCAGGGCTTGAGTCAAATAGACCATCATGTGGATCTTGGGCCTATCTTTTAAGCATTATAACTGTTACATGTAGCAAGTAGTGTCATCTCCCCGCACCACAGTTTTGTAATTTATAAAATAATGTTTATAATTGTAATATCTATGTCAGTGTTGTGAAGCTTAAATAAAATAGCATATGGTTCAAAGTGCTTGTTACAAGTTGATGCTGCAGCGGTTGCTGCTGTTAAGATGCTAAGGATAAAGCTTGAAATATTTTTCTCAGTTTTTTTGTTTTATGTTTAAAATTATGATTTTTCCCCTGTAGAAATTAAAAAAAATTCATCAGTAGCATATGTTAGTCATTTCATTCTGTTATCATGTTTATTTTGGAGTTATGCTAAGAAAATTGTTCTTCATATTCAATAGTATAAAAACATGATGTGAGTATTTTCTAACATGATTGAGTTATAAATGGAATAATAAGTGTAGAAGACTAAAAATCCTATAATCTTTTTCTTTAGAAAAATTTTAGCATTTATTCTTGTCAAAAATTCAAACATTAGTTCACATATTTAACAAATTTTTTAAAATGTTTACGATTTTGACAATACATTCCTCTGGACATTTTGTGTATTTAGGAAGGCCAGTGAATTAGAAAAATGGTCACCTCACCTTCCATCACCACCACAATTCATGGGGCAGCTAAATGACTCATGAGGCAAATACATAGGTCTGAAGCAGAGGAAACCGAGAGCTGGAATTTAGAGCTGCTTGGTTTCTTCTACCAGGCTACTTTATTATGGCCCACAGTGTACCACTTCATGAGGTACATATCCCTGTGCTTTAGTGTCATCACTAAATGGCTCTTGAAATAGTTTGAGAAACACTGATAAGTTTATATAAATCCACTTGCATGAGTAAACCAAATTGAACAGACTTTTATCTAAGTACTAGTATAAAAAACAAGAAAAGTTTTTAATATGAATATTGTGAGCAAAAACTAAGATAAGAGAGCACTGGCACCAATCATACAGATCCCTGTTCTTCTACTTTGGGTGTTAATTCAAGTGCTTTTAAGGATTGACTTCTTATTCTAACTAAATGATCATGTTAATTATATATCTAGGGGCATGTATTTTTTAATGTTTTTATTGTTATAAATATATTGATCAGTATTATGTTGAATCTATCACAAAATGTGCTTTGCAGAAGTCTCACCCCTCAGCTATACTTAGCTATCTATAGTAGCCTACCTTTTTTACCATTTAATTTCTTACCCATGGCTTTATTAGTTTTGGGGCCATTTATACTATATTCCTTGGAGCTCTGATTCCTTTGTAGATACATTCTTTTTTATCCTTAAATCTCTTCACTAGAGACTTATTTCATGTCTTCATTGTAACTGAGATTTGTCTCTCTCTCATGATGCCTCCTGCAACAATAATTGTACTCCACATCCATAGGCAGTGTAAACACTAACTCGTTATTACCTCCTTCCGGGCTTCACCTTTACTTTCTCACACAGGAACTCTTCCTTTGAAGTTTACCATTTTGTATAACCACTCATTGCCTTTCATCATTACTGCCTTTAATCATTATCTGTTCTCTGGCAGTAGGCTTTTATTTACTAAGAATTTTAGTCTTCTCTAAAACTTGGCATCCTCATATGTGACTTCAGTAATAATATGGACTGTCCAACCAACAACCAATTTCTTCATCCTCCATGTTCTGCCCTTTCCTTTCTTTTCCCAGTTTTTTTTTTTACCTTCTTCTCCGTCTATCCTAGAGTATATGGTGATCATTTTGTTCATTTTACTAATGCCTCTAAAGTCTTGGATTTGTTTTCCTTGTGTTAAATTCCCCATAAAAATTCCCAGCCATCTGCTTCCAGTTGTAACTCCTTCACCCAGATTTGCCCTGCTAAAGAAAAGATCGAAATTATGGGTTAGTTGCCACCAGAGATTTATGATCTTCAATTTCATATTGACTTTTGGCGCTACCTTGTAGTTTTTTCTGTCTTCTCACTTTCTCAACACCCCTTTCTACCACCCTTTTCTTTCATGCTAGTAGGAACAGTTGTCTTTTTTTGTCCAAAATATTCCCATCACTTGCCTTATATGATGTCACTCTTATCAGTTATTTATTCTAATTTCTGAATTTAGAAGCACTTTGATTCTGCTTACTTCATCTGCATATCCTGAATGTGAACCCGAGTCATCCTATCAAAAAATGAATAAACAAACAAACAAAAACCCCCAAAATATGACTTCTACAATTTCATTTGTTTCTGACTTTCATATCTCTTCTTTCCTTTGGATTCAAGTTTTTCAGTACACTACATTAACTGGTCCAACTTTGCCTTATTTGTAGGAAAAGTCTAATAAAGGACAAAAGAGGACTCAATTATTAAAAGTCACTAAGTATTTGCAAAAATTTAACTGAAACTGAGGCTGGGGATTTAGCTCAAGGCTTAGCAAGCGCAAGCCCCTGAGTCCGATCCTCAACACTCCCCCGACAAAAAAAATTTAACCAAAACTACTACTCATAGAAATGCAAGCTGTGTTATCTATAAAAATGTTTGCCAAAAAATTAGGACTTAGAGTATTGTTAGATGTTTACTGTTAAACATTAGTACTAGGAATATAAATGGATGTACTCTGTCTGAAAAGCAACTTGGTAATTTCTTAATGCAGTAATTCCACTTTTGAGAATTTATAAAGAAAATAGAGGTAAATTTAAAAGTGTGTTCATGAAACACTATCATGGCAAGAAATAAAAGGTCCTGAAAATGGAAGGACAACAATTTACATGTTCAATAATCCAGGCAGGTTGCCACATTCTCTTTATATAGTAAAGGCCAGCAGAAAATACACCAAAATCTTAATGCTAGTTCCTTCAGTGTGATATATCGTAAGTGATTTATCCTTCTTTTAGTTTCCTATAATTTTCTAGTTTAATTTACAAGAACATTTGTTACTTTTATAAACAGAAAAGGAAAAGTTACATATATCAATTTCTAATCCGCTGTGTCCTCGCCACCTCTACCCCAGTAAATGAATAGGGGAGGAATTTTCGTACAAAGGTGTTTTTCACTTCCATAGCTGTCAGGATGTTCTAGTTGTTCCATAGTGTACTTTCATGAGACATTGGAATAAATGGTGAAAAGGAAGGGAAAATGATTTGTGAAGTTTTCCCATCAAGTGTCTGGAGAATGATAGGAATGCTCTGACCTATACAAAGTATTGTAGGAGGGAGGAGAAAAACTCATCAATGAATGAAGGGAGAAGAAAGAGAAATGACTGGAAACAAATATCTCAAGCTAAGAGAGGATAGGTTCACATCAACACTGTGTATATTTTCTCATAATAACTTCAGTGAACATTAAGACTCACAGCCTAAACACTATTTAGTGAGAAGTAAGGATGATCGGCTCTTTCCTCCCCAAATCAGAAAAAGTGGCTAACGACAATATTCCTCTTCAGAAACCACTTTTGGTTAAATAAAGATATCCAGGATATATGCTTCTAGCTGTAAACTTTTAATTTGTGACTTCACAATTATAGATTAAAACTTGTGTGGGTCCTGTGGGTCTATCCCTTGCTCATAATTTATATTCATGTAGGTAGTGCTGTCATATCATACACTGCCCAGTATATGATATACAGAACACTCACAAGCAGTAGATAGGTAACTTTTTCAAGAGTACATTTGAAGGTTGGTTGTTTTCAGCTTGAAAGGTCTTCTACTATGGAAACAATACAATAGAAAAGTTAGGTTTCAAGGCCAGACCATCGAAAGTATTAACCTGTAATGTGCTTAACAGTACCTGAATTTTAGTGAAAAATATATTCAGGATTTCAGGTTAACAAGCTAAGAATCAACTTCCCATTCCACTATTTTATGGGTGGTGGGGGTAGAATTCCCTTAGCTCTCAAATTCTTTCAGAGTTTGGAGAAATTTTTAATGATGATCAGGTACAAGGTTTACTCAGGTTGATAAATGACAGCAAAGAAAAGAAAATGAATGTTTTTGGAGTTGTTGAGATTTAGGAAGCATGAAGCCCAGATACTGGAAGAGTTATCAGCAAGATTGTTGATGTAATAGAAGATCATGAAAAGCTGGATTACAAAGAGAAAATTTGAGCCAAGTGCTAAAAGAAAATGGGAGACTATCCCAGGAATCCACAGATGGGTGGTGGGGGAGAAGAGATAATTGAAGACTTCAAAAGTAGAGTTTCTTGAGTGATGAAGCTTTAAAGAGCCTGCTGATTCTCCAGTCACAGTAATCCTGTTACTGGCACCTGGAGTTATTTACACCCACTTTAGCCCAAACCTAACTCTGGTTACTAAGTTTAGCTTCGTTTAGAACAGTTTTTCTCAATCCCAACTACATGTAAGAATGACCCGAGGAACTTTTAAAAAATATAGGCGCCTGAGCCCATCTTGACCCATTTACTCTAAAATCGCTGCAGTTGGAGCTCAGGTGTTGCATTGCTTTAAAAGCTCTCTAGGAGATCATCGTGTATGTAGAGGGGAAAATTGTTGATTGCCATCAGAAGTGAATTACAGGCATACAAGGGTAGAAGTAGGGTTTCTTGTTTTATTTAGTGTATTACCTCTGCATCCAGTGACTATTAATTGTCTATTAATAGAAATTCAATGAATATTTAATTGAATGAAAAATTAACAGTGAATATATTCAGTTAGCGCTAATTCTATATATTATAGCTCGGCATTAGGTCACATTTGTAGATAGTCTATTTCTGACCTTGTCTCAATTCCAACAACTTTCTAAACAACCCCCTTACGGTACCCGCCTGGTTGTCAGGAACCTATTAAGAGCTGTGGTCCCAAGACAGACTCACTTTCTAAGATCAAGAAAGTTACCCTGAATCTCAGCCAAATAGCTGAGGGCCTGTAAGTTTGGCTGACATTTTGACTTCTGCAATGCCCTTTCTCTCAGATTCCCTAACCCTGAGCTCTATTTCTTCCTTTTCAAATTCCCTGTTGTTAATCTCTTGCTCTGGAACTAATTATAGTTTGTAAATATATAGGAATAGATCTTTGATTTAGTAAAGCTTATTAATTATATAATTCATATTATTTTTCCTCTTATTTGTTTACCTTTATTTTTTGTTTTGAAAGATATACATTGGCAGGCATGGTGGTGCACACCTGTAATCCTTGCACTTGGAAGGCTGGGGCAGGAGGATTGCCTAGAGCTGGAGGCCAGCCTGGGCTGCGTAGTGAGTTCAAGGCTAGCCTGCACTACATAGTGAGACCTTGTCTCAAAAAAAAAAAAAAAAAAAAAAAAGGGAAAGAAAGATACACATTAACAGCTCCCACAGTAATTGAGGATTGACAAGTTTATTTGCATTTCTAATACTTTTTGTTTTATATAGCTTACTACTCTGTAGTACATAAAAGTTTATCAGTATTATATCTTTGTGAACTGTTACTTTTTATTAAAAAAACACCTGTTTATCCTAGTTAATGTTTTAGAATTGATTTTTTTGTCTGATAGTTATTGTACTATTCCTACTTACCATGTATTATGCTTAGGTATATCTTTTAAAACAATTTAATCTTCTTTTATAATGTTATTTGTGCCTTTTATAAACATAATATTGCTAAATTTTGCTTTTTCTTTTTTTACCCAATATGAAACAATATGGAAAATTTAAAGTTTTCACTTTTACTATGAGAAGAGAGACACTTTAAAGATTATCTACCATTCTTATTTTATGGTCTCTCGGCTACTCTTATTATGTATATATGTGTTTACCTTCTTATAAACGATATACACATGTATATAAAATATGGATATTATAGAGTATAAAAATCACAAAATAGTAAAATCTCCCATGATTCTATTATTTGTTATTATTGTTGACATGTGTGTGGGTCTATATACTTTAAAGAAAATATAAGTGAGTTTATCATTACTATCCTGCTTTGTAACCTATTTTATCTACTGAACAAAGAAATATCATAAACACTTTGCATAACAACAAATACTTATCTATAATATCTTCATGATTTTCAAATACATTTTGTTATAAGGTATTTATAAATAAAGTAAATTTTCTGTGCTCTAAGGCTTAAATAGACTTGTGGAAAGACTATCAAATTGCATAGTTATATGTGGAATATAAAATTTATGTAAAACCTATCTATTTGCAGATATCCATATATATGAATTAAATGCTTCTATATGTTTACAAATATATTAAATGCCTCCATATGCCTGAATATTTATTTTTGCTTGAATTTTTAAAATTGAAGCTATATTTATATATTACTTAATAAAAAGTAAAACTAACATATTCATTTTAAAAATTCAAGCAAATACCAGCAAATTAGATAGCTTAATTCCTAGAAAGACACAAACTACAAAAATTGACTTACAAAGAAATGGGAAATCTTAGATCTGAACTGAACAGGGACAAAGTTAAGTAAGGACTCCAAAATCCATCTACAGAGACAAGCCCAGACCAAGATGTCTCTACTGGTGAATTTTTTTGTTGTTGTTTTTGAAGAGAAAAGATTTATTTGGCTCATGGTTTCAGAGAGTTCAGTTTATAGTAGGCTGGCTTCAGAGTAGAAACATCATGACAGATGGGCATGAGGAAGCAAAGCTGCTCACTTCATGGTGGCAAAGAGACAGAACAGGGGAACCACACCAGAGAAGAAAGGGCCAGGGACTAGATAAACACCCCAGGGTCATGCCACCACAAGATACCCAGACACCAAAAAATGTGCTTTACTAATCTCTTAGGTGGCTCCCAAGCCAATTAAGTTGGCAGTTAAGTTTAACTGTCACACTTCAGCCCTTGTCAATTTGACACCTAAACATACCTCCTTAAACTATACATAATCTCCAAGTAAGGGCAACAACATGGTCAGAATTCTGCCGAACATAACACAGCTTTCTAACATACAACCAAAAATACAATAATACCTTCCATAATGTCTCAACAGTTCCAGCATTGCTCAGAAGTTCGATTCTAAAATCTTCTCTGGGACTCATGCAAATTCTTAGCTGTGAGATTGGTTTCAGGTTTGGTCCACAGTTGGCTGGATCCCAGACAGGAACATCATGGCAGAAGGGTGTGGTACCCCCAAAGCTGCTCACTTCTTGGTGGCCAGGAGAGCAGAGGAACAGTGTCCTAGTAGACTTTTTGAAGGAGAATTAATAGCAATTCTTCACAAACTCTTCCCAAAATTAGAAAATAAGAGTGTACTTCCTAAATCATTTAAACCTAGTAATTCTGATAGCATATCCAGACAAAGATCACAAGACAACTATAGACCAATATCACTCATAACTACATAACCGAAGTCCTTAAAAATAGTGGTAAAACGTAACATAAAATCAATTGTGATTAACCCAAGATTTCCAGGTTTTGGAATTAAAAATCAATATTTCCATCCCCACTACTGTAAAAAAAAAATACTACATTACACCAATAGAACAAGGACAAAAATCACGTATTTGTCACAGAAGAAGCAGAAAAAGCATTTCAAAATCCAACCCCCTTTCATGATAAATACACTCAGTAAAGTAGGAATAGATAGAAACTTCCTCAGACCGATAAAGCACATCTACAAAAAACCCACAGGGAATGTCTTAGCATAATGGTGACAATACTGTTTTCCCCAAAACAAGGATGGCTGCTCTCAGATTTGTCTTCTACATTGTATGGTGTTTATAGTCAGATCAATGAGGCAACTAGGGAAAGAAAGAGAAAAAGAAAGAAAAAGAAAGAGAAAGAGGGAACAAGAGAGAAAGAAAGAAAAGAAAGGAGGAAAGAAGGGAAGGAAGGAAGAAGGAAGAAAGAAAAGAAAGAAAAAAGAAGGAAAGGAAGGAAGGAAGAAAGGAAGGAAGAAAGATAAATGGCACCCATATTGCAAGGGAGTATGTAAAACTGTATTTGTAGATGATATGATCTTGTATATAGAAAATCCTTGGAAATGTGGTAAAAATCTGTTAGAACTACTAAATTCATCAAGGTTGCAGGGTACAAAATCAATATACACAATCAATTGCATTTCTGGCAGAGATTTTAGAAAATAGGTATCATTTCTTCCTTAAACTTTGGTAGAAGGGACTAGTAAAACCACCTAGGCCCAGTTTCCTGTTTTAGATTACTAAATATCAATTAAATTTCTTTAATAGATATAGGCATGTTCAGATTATCCATTTCTCCTTGTGTGAGATTTGGTATATTGTATTTCAAAAAATTGGCTTGTTCCATCTCTGTTATTAAATTTGTGGGTATAAAGTTGTTCGTAAAATCCCTTCATCATTCTATTAATGTCCATGGATTGGTAGTGATGGCCTCTTTTAATTTCTGATGTTGGTAATTTATTCTTCTCTTTTTTTCTTAGTTAACCTGGCTAGAGGTTTATCAATTGTATAATCTTTTAAGTGATCTTTTAAAAAAATCATTGATTTTCTCTAGTATTTGTTATTTCCAGTTTCATTGGTTTCTTGCTCTAGTTTTTATTATTTCTTTTCTTCTGCTTATTTTGGATTTGATTTGCTTTTCCCTCTCTAGTTCCCTAACATGGAAGCTTAGATTATTGAATTTAGCTATTTCTTCTTATTCAGTGCTATAAATTTTCTGCTAGGCAATACTTTCGTTGCAACCCACATGTTTTGATAAGTTGTGTTTTCATTCTTATTTTGTTCAAAACATTTAAAAATTTCACTTGTGGTTTCTTCTTTGACCTGTGTGTCATTTAGAAGTGTATTATTTAATCTCTTTTTTGGGGATTCTAATTTAATTCCACTGTGAATTAAAAGTAGACAGAGTAGATTTTTAGGATGTGTGTCGTGGCCCAAAATGTGATCTGTCTAGGTGAATACTCCATGTGTGTTTGAGAAAACTGTATTCTGCTTTTGATTCATGAAGTAAACTATAGATATCTATTGAGTTTATTAATGGTCCTTTGAGTTGAACTATGTTCTTACTGATTTTCTGCTTGCTA
This sequence comes from Hystrix cristata, assembly GCA_004026905.1. Lineage (NCBI taxonomy): Eukaryota > Metazoa > Chordata > Mammalia > Rodentia > Hystricidae > Hystrix > Hystrix cristata. Next base: position 43,713 of record PVJO010007544.1, read on the forward strand.
GATCTGTCCATTTCTGATAGGGAAGTGTTGAAGTCTCAAACTCTTAATAGCAGATTTGTCTATTTTTTCTTACAGTTTTACCATATTTTTCTTCATGTATTTTGATGCTCTATTTCTAGGTAACACAGTGAGGACAGTTATGTCTTCTTGGAGTATTAACCCCTTTGTTATTACATGACTCCTCTCTTTATTCCTGATAAGTTTCTTTGCATGAAAGTCTTCTGCGACTGAAATTAGTGTATCTGCTCTAGCTTTCTTTTGATTAGGGTTAACATAGTATATCTTTCCTATTTCTTTAATTTTAATTCATTTGTGTCTTTATATTTAAAATTGGTTTCTCATAGACTAAATGCTCTTGAGTTTTGGTTTTTGACCCACACAGATAGCCTCTGCTTTTTTATGTGGCATATTTAGAACACTGATGTTTAAAGTGAATATTGTTATAATTAGATTAGTATCTACCATATCTGCTACTGTAGTCTATCCATTACCCTTGTTCTTTGTTTCTTTTCTGTCTTGCATTCTAAGTCCACTTTCAAATGATAGCATACCAGTTTGTAGACAACACAAGCACTTTATGAGAGTATTTTCAATGATCTCCTCTCATCCCTTTTACCTCATTCATTTCACATACTCATAAGCTATCATCACTGAATATATGGTTGTTACTACAATTTTGAACAAACTATTGTCCTTCAAATTAAGAATAATAAAAGTATTTATTGTACCTTCATTTTTCTACTGTACTCTTCTTTACATAGATTTGAAGTTTTTGATCTATGTAATTTTCCTTCTCTCTGAACAATTTCTTGCAACATTTCCTCAAGTTAGTTGCAAAAGAATTCCTTCAATCAAAAATTCTTACATATATTTATGTTGTACAGCATGGTGTTGTAAAATATGTATACATTGCAGAATGATTAAGTCAAGCTGTTTTCTTTGTGCTTTACCTTTCATAGCTGTCATTTGTGGTGAGAACACTGAAAATCAACTCCCTTAGAAATTTTCAAGTATACGATATTTTATTACTATCTATAGCCCTGTTGCACAATGGACCTCTCGAACATTTTCTTGTTTAACAAAATTTGTATTTTTAAACCCAAATCACCCCAACTTCCCCATCATACACATATATCTACCTGCAGAATCTGATAGCCACCATTCTACTCCTTTGGGTTCATCCTTTTTAGAGTTGAGATCATGCAGTATTTGTCTTTCTGTGCCTGGCTTATTTTATATAACATAATGCCCTCCAGATTCACACATAGTACAATGTCAGGTTTTCTTTCTTTTAGGCTGACTGTATTCCTTGCATGCATATACTACATTTTTCTTATCTAGCAATCTGTTGATGGATTAAGTTACTGTATTTTGGCTTTTGTGAATAATGCTGGAATATACAGGGATGTTTCTCTTCAAAATGCTAATTTTAATACCTCTGCGTGTATACCCAGTAGTGGGATTCCTGGATCATATCATAGTTCTATTTTAAATTTTTGGGGGAACCTCATATTGTTTTTCGTAATGGCTGTACTAATGACATTCCAATTAACATTATAGAACTGTTCTCTTTTCTACTCGTACTTGCCAACATTTGTTATCTTTCATCTGTCTAGTAGTCATTCTGGTAGGAGTGAGGTAATACTTCATTGTGGTTTTAATTTGCAGTTCACTGATGATTACTGAAGTGTAACACTTTTTCATATATCTGTTGGCCATTTGTATGTTTTCTTTTACCAACTATGTATCAGATCCTTTGCCCATTTATTGACTAGGTTATTTTCTTGCCACTGAGTTGTTTGAGTTTCTTATATATTTTGGATATTAACTCCTTATGTATGATTTGCAAATATTCTCTCCTATCCCACTGTTTGGATCTTCACTCTATTGATTGCTTCCTTTGTTATGTAGAATTTTTTAGTTTGATGAAATCTCATTCGTCTATTTTTGCTTTTGATATTTGTACTTTTAGGGACATATACAAAAATCATTATCTAGAGGCCATGTCATGGAGCTTTCCCATATGTTTTGTTGTAGTACTTATATTGTTTTGGAGTCTATATTTACATCTTTACTCCATTTTGAATTGATTTTTGTAATGAGATGAAGGTTTGTTTGTATGATAAAGATTCAATTTCATTCTTTTGCATTTCTGTACATTAACAACAAACTATTAAAAACTCAGGAAAAACAATTCTATTAGAAAGATAAGTAAGTGAAAATCTATACACTGTAAACTGTAAATCATTAATGAAAATAATCGAATAAGATGTAAGTAAATAGATACTTTATTACAGTTGGAAGAAACAATATTGTTAATATGTTCAAGCTACCTAAAATAACCTATGGATTCAGTGAAATTCGTATCAAAATTTTAAAACAATTTACACAGAAAATGTTGTTTTAATAACATATTTCACAGAAATAGAAAAAGAATCTTAAAATTAATATAGAAATACAAGATCCCAAATAACCAAAGCAATCTCCTGCAAAATCTACTACAAATACATTTGCTATAATTTGAATGTTTGTGTCCTCTCCAAAATCCATGCTGAAATTTAAACTCCAACTCGGTAGGGTTAATAATGAGGCTTTTAGGGTGTGATTTGATCAGGAGGGCTCTGCTCTTGTTGGATGGGATTAATTCCTTATAAAAGGCACCGGAGGGAACTAGCTAGGCCATTTTGTCCTTTCTGTCATGTGAAGATCTGGCTACAGAACACCATCTTGAAAGCAGAGAGAACCAGTGCTCACCAGACAATGAATGAGCAGACACCTTGATCTTGGTCTTCCCAGTCTCCAGAACTGTGAGAACTGACTTTCCGTTTTAACAAATTATCTAATCCAGGATACTTTATTATAGCAGAACAAATGGACTAAGACACTATAATAAAGCAGTATGGTACTGGCAAAATAAAGATAAAAACAAAACCCTCAGACACGTAGATCAATGGAATAGAGAGCCTAGAAATAAATCTATTCATTTATGGTCTATTTTTTAAAACAAAAATGTGAAGACACACCATAAGGAAGAACAGTCTCAATAAATAATTATGGTAAAACTTCAGTTTTCTTTTGTGTGAGAAAGATTTCACTCCTCATTCATTTTTTCTTCCTCAATTAAAACAATTTTGGAATATAGAGATCTAGGTTGGTGGGCTTTTTCTTTTGACATTTAAATGTTCTATTCTCTTTTCTTGCTTGTGTATTTCCTGGAAGCTCATTACAATTCTTTTACTTACTCTTCTGCAGTTGAAGTGTTTCCCCTTTCTCTGGCTTCTTTCAAAGTTTTCTCAGTGTATTTTATTTTCTGAGACTTGAGTATGTCATGGCTGGGTGCATTTATCCAGTGTAGTGTTATTTGAGCTTCTAAGAAAGATGGTTTGTTGTCTGCTATTAATCGTGGAAATTTCTCAGCCATTATTACTTCAAGCATTTCCTTTATTCCTTTCTCTATCTCTTCACTTTTTTTTTTTGAGAGGGGGTCTCACTATGTAGTTCAGGCTGGTGAACTCATTATGTAGCCCAGGCTGGCCTTGAACTCACAGCAGTCCTCCTGCCTCAGCTTCCAAGTGCTGAGATTACAGGTGTAAGCTACCACTCCTGGCATTCCTTCACTTTCTAATATTCCCATTGAACAAATGTACTCTTTTAAAATTATCCCACTGATACTGGATATTCTGTTCTTTTTCATGCTTTTCTTCCTCTTGCATTACTGTTTTAGAAGTGTGTTGACATTTATTTTTTATTTCATTAATTTTTTGCAGTATGTACTAGAGATTGAACCCAGGGAACACCAAAGTGCTACCCCTCTCCACTCCCTCCCCTGACTTTTTGAAACAGAGATTTGCTTGGTTTCCCAGGTTAGCCTTGAACTTCCCATCCTCCTGCCTCAGCTTCCTGGAGACTTATGGGTATGTGTCATCACATCTGGCTCTATTGACATCTCTTTAAACTTATTGATTCTTTCCTCAGTTGATGAACCCATAAAAGGAACTCTATTTAGATTATTGTGCTTTTGATTTCTAGCATTTCTCTTTAATTCTTTCTTACGGTTTCTGTTGCTCTCCCTACATTACCATCTGTTCTTGTATGTTGACTGTTCTTTTCATTAGAGCCCTTAATATGTTAATCAGTTATTTTATATCCTCAATCTGATAATACTAAAATTTTTGCCATATTTGAGTCTTGTTTTCATGCTTGTTCTATCTCTTTAAAATTTGTTTTTGTTTTTTAGTATGCCTTATTTTTTGAAGTTTATGTGATATACTGAATAAAAGGAACTGAGGTGTGTAAGCATTTAAAGTGATGTAGCACATTTATCTAGTTAGGAATTACACTGCGTTTACTATTTTCTGTGCTAGAGACTTGTGAAATATCACCACAGATGCACAGTTCTTTTAGTCACAATATCTTGTCATTATACAGGAACCTTATTGATACAGTGGTATAGTGTGGGGAGAGTGTGTCACCGTGGACCTGTGATCAGGTTTTAGTCTTTTAATGAGCTTGTGTCTTTGGAGTGTGACTTTCACAAATACTTCTTGGTCTCTCCCTCTCCACTTTGGTGAGATATCAAGACTAGAAGACCCAGGACTTGGGTATTTACTTCCTCAACATGAAAGGCTTAAAGTGGACTGGGTTTGAATATTTCTTTTTCCCAGACTGATTAAAGTCTGGTAAAAGCCCAGGTGATTAGGCTCTTGTAAAACAGTTTACCTGCAGGACAGGTCTTGTTTTAAGTAGAACAGAATGTTCTCAGTGCATTTTTAAATTTCCACTTTCATCTTTCCCTAGCTGGAAACACAGGAGACTTTTCTCTGATTTTTCACTATAACAACCTTGTAGGACTCCTAGAAGAAAACGTATGATAGTTGTGTCTCTTATTTCTAAGACTGGAACTCTCTAGAGTTTTTAACTCTTAAACTTATTCACACTGAAACTGTAGAAATTTATCAACTACAGTTTAATTTTTCTTTCCCTGACCAGCTTCCCTTTGGTTTCTGTGCTTTAATAAACAGTGATTCTCTGTACTCGTTAGTCTGTTTCTCCAATTGGGGGAGCAGTAGTTTGCCTTGGGATCTTAATTCTCTGATGAATCTAAGAAGAGCTATTGATTTTCAGTGTTTCTGCTTTATTTTTTTGTTGTGAAGATGGGAGTTGCAACAACCTCCAAGCTCCTTTTGGCTGGGCCAGAAACTGAATGTACCTCAACTATGTTTCTGTATGCTGGCTGCTATGAGAATGTTTGTATCCTGTCCAAATTCATGATATTAGGAGGGGGTGGTTTGGGGTGGTGATTAGATCATGAGCCTTATTAGTGGGATTCGTGACCTTACAAGTGGGCTCAAGGGAACTTGTTCTTTTTAACCATGTGAGGATACAGCATATGGGCCCTCACCAGACAATATGCCAGCACCTTCACCTCGGATTTCCTAAGCTTCAGAACTATAAGAAATACATTTCGGGCTGGGGATTTAGCTCAGTGATTAGAGTGCTTGCCTTGCAAGCACAAGGGCCTGAGTTCGATCCCCGGCACCAAAAAAAAAAAAAAAAAAAAAAAAAAAAAAAAAAAAAAAAAAAAAGTGAAAAAAAAAAAGAAATACATTTCTCTGGTTTAAAGCTACATAGTTTGTAGCACTTTGTTGTTGTAGACTGAACAGATCAAGATAGTAGCATTTAAGAGAATAATTCAATCTATAGTACTTTCGAAAGGAATAAAACATTTAGGAATAAAATTAATGAAGGAAGTTCAAGACTTCTACTTTAAAAACTAGAAAACACTGCTGAAGGAAATTAAAGTAAATAAGCAGAAAGACATTCATTTACATGACCTGGAAAACTTAATATTTTAAATTTGACAATATTTATAAAATTTTACTACAGATTCAACAAAAGTTCTTTTAAAAGCCCAGTCGACTTTCCTTTTTCTTTTTCTCACTGATTTTATTTTTATTTTTATGATTATATATTTACAGTACATAATAATCACATTCATCTTGGGGAATTCATCTTAATACTTTTTACTTCCCCTTCTCCTCTGTCCCATTCTCCCCCATCCTCAGGTCCCCTTCCCATCTCCACGAAGTCTGCCTCCCTGCTTTCTATCTTATTTTGTTCTTTTTTTAACCAAGAAAATTTATTGGTACATTGTAGATATACATAATAATCACATTCGTCATAGTTAATTTGTACCTGTACATGATATACTGTGTTTTTTTCCTCTCTTTCCCCACCCCTCCTTCAACTCCCCTTCCTATTTACAATAGCTTTATTTAGGTTTTTCCATTTTTTCCTATTTTTCTTTTCTTTTCTTTTTCCCTTCCTTCCTTTCCCCCTCCTCCCTCTCTAGTTCTGTTCCCATTTGAATATTATCTTTCTTTTTTACAACATCTATTGTATCATTTTGTCCTTACTTACGCTTATGGTTTCTCATACCAGAGAAACAATTTGATGTGTACTCATGCGTGTCTGATTTATTTCACTTAAGAGTATGTTCTCAAGGCGCATCCATTTACCTATAAATGTTTCAAATTTATCCTTTTTATGGCAGAGTAGTACTCCGTTGTATAAAAAACCCACATCTTCTTTAGCCATTCATTAGTTGCTGGGTGTTTGGGTTGTTTCCAAGATTTAGCTATTACAAATTGTGTTGCTGTAAACATGGTTGTGCATATATCAAAACACCAGTAGCATACTTCACAGAATTAGAGAAAACAATCATAAAATTCATCTGGAACTAGAAGAGACCAAGAATAGTGAAAACAATTCTGGGCAACAGGGATAAGACAGGGGCATCATAATCCCTGACTTGAAATTATACTGTAAAGATACTGTGATAAAAACAACGTGGTACTGGCATAAAGACAGACTCAAGGATCAATGGAACAGTTTAGAAGATGCAGGAACAACTCCAAAAAAACTCAAATACCTCATCTTCGACAAAGGCACCAAACACCCTTACTGGAAGAAAGATAGCCTCTTTAATAAATGGTGCTGGGAAAAACTGGCTTTCTACATGCCAAAAACTAAAACTAGATACATGTTTCTCACCATCTACTAAACTAAAATCAAAGTGGATCAGAGATCTAAACATTGAAACAGAAACACTTAATTTGCTGGAAGATACAATAGGAAGAACTCTTGAAGACATAGGTACAGGCAAAAATTTTATGAACAAAACTCAGACTGCACGGGAAATAATACAAAGAATCAGTGGCTGGAACCGCATCCTATTAAAAAGCTTTTGCACATCAGTGGACTTTTTTGCAGAAATTGACAAGCTGATTCTACTACTCAAATAACAATTAATGTGAACTCATAGTAATCAAAACATCTTAGAAGAACAAAGGACTTATACTCTCTGATTTTGAAACTTACTACAAGGCTACAGTAATAAACATAAGCGTACTGGATAGGCATGTAAAGCCACGGGAGTGAAACTGAGAATTGAGAAATACATCCTCACATTTATAGTTAATTGATTTTCAAGAATATTTGTGACCTTCGCTTGTTATATATGACTATAAAAGCACAAATAGTAAAAGCAAAGATAGAGAAATTTGGCTTAAGAAAAACTGATGGCTTTTGTGTCTCAGTAGACACTATCTCAAAATGAAAATGTAATTTATAAAATGGGAAGAAATATTTACACAGCATAGGTCTGATAAAGGATTCATCTCTAGAATATATAAAGAATGTCCACAACTCAATATTAAAAGATAAAAGCACAATTTAAAAATTACAAAGCATTTGGGTAGACATTTTCTCAAAGATAATATACAAATGTCCAAGTGCACTTTTGAAAAATTTTTTAAAAATTCAACAATTTGGAAAATTCAAATCAAAACTACAGTGAGGTGCTACTTCCCACTAAATAGGGTGACTATAATAAAAAAGATAATATGTGTTGGCAAGGATGCAGAAAAATTGAAACCTGTACATATTGCTGTTGTAAGTGTGAAATTGTACAGACTCTTTTGAAAATAGTTTGGCAGAGCTGGGCATATAGCTCAGCATTAGAATGCTTGCCTGGCATTTGTGTGAGGCAAGAGACAGACAGACAGACAGACAAATAGATAGACATACAGACACAGATAGAGACAAAGAGACAGAGACAGAGAGACAAACACACTGAGAGAGAGAGGAGAGAGAGAGAGTTTGGCAGTTCTTCAATGGTAAACATAAAGCATTTTCACTTGTAGCTGTATAACAAAGGTAATTGATAACATATGTTCATATTACAAGTTGTACATTAATAGTCATAGCAGTATTTTCATTAACTATAAGGTGGAAACAATCTAAATGTCTATCAACCAGTCAGTGGATAGATTATTGTATTCAATACTTTATTCTAGTCAATGGAATATTGCTCAGCCATAAAAACAAAGGGAGTACAGATTCATGCCACAACATGGATGAACCTTGGAAACATCATGTTATGTAAAAAATCAGGAATAAACAAAGACATAATGCATGATTCCATTGATACAAGATGTGCAGAATATGCAAATCTATAGAGAAATAAAATAGAGCTGCTGGTTGACGAGGACTGGGGAACTCTGTAATTAAATAGGGATTGACTGAGCAATTGGGTACAGATAGGGGTGAGTGCCCATGTGGGTGTGTGTGCATGTGCGTGTGCGTGTGTGTGTGTGTGTGTGTGTAATTTTTCTTTTTTTTCTTTTCTTCCTGTTGAGGTTCTTTAAAGCAATTGAGAATTTGGTTATAAATTATTAGTAACTTTTTTCTTAACAAGATGTCTCATCAATTTGTAAAATCCTTTCTGCATGTTACATTATCTTTCAAAGTCATATAAAAAGTTAGGTAGATTTAGCATTGAAGTAACTTAAAGATTTTATTTGTCAGAGATATTTCTTAGATAGTTGTCTCCTACCTTGAGCTTTATGTTCTGATTTTTAAAATATGCAATGCTTAGAATCAGAATAGTAGTAGTGTACTTCCTGAATGCTTCCATGTCTTATAAAAACTTTTGGTAGTTATTGCAAATTGCCTTGCAGAAAATTTGTGTTGATTTAATTTTCATTAAAATTTTATGGGTGATTCTATTCTCCATAACCTCTTTCTTTAAGACTGAATGTTTTTGTTTTAATACCTAGTATACTATATTTGAAATCTAGTATGTCATTAGTGTTTTAACTACATTGTTTAATTGTAAAATTTAATTTTTAGCATAGCTAGTTGACTTTTTAAAAAATTTTTTATTTTTACCAAGAACATGCACTGATACATTGTACACACAATGATTATAATGAACATGGTCATTTTGCACCTGTACATGATGTATCTTGGTCTTCTCCCCTCCTCCCCTCCCCCTCCCCTCCATTCACCCACCCCTCCCCACCTGCAACAAGTTTATTTACATTTTTCCCTTTTTTCCCCCTTTCATCTTACTTTTCTTTTAACCTTCCTTCTTTATCCCCCTTTTCCCTATCTAGTTCTCCTCTCTTTTGAATACAATCACATAATCACCTCGATAGATGCAGAAAAAGCATTTGTTAAAATCCAACACCTATTCATGATTAAAAAAAAACCCTACAGACATTAGGAATAGATGGTCTATATCTAAATCTGATAAAAGCCAGCTATGACAAACCGATGGCCAACATCACACTAAATGGTCAGAAATTTGAAGCTTTCACACTAAAATCTGAAATAAGACAAGGCCGTCCACTATCACCACTATTCAATATAGTTCTAGAAACATTAGCCAGAGCAATCAGGCAAGAGAAATAAATAAAAGGGATAAAGATAGGAAAGGAAGAAGGTAAACTATCATTATTTGCAAATGACATGATACTCTACATAGAAGACCCCAGGAATTCCACCAAAAAACTTCTAGATTTAATAACTGAATTCAGTTGTATAGCTAGTTAACTTTTAAAATATTTCTTTATACTACTTTCTGTTTGGCATCAAGTCAGTGCTTACTGGGATTTCACTGGAGAGATGGTTAAGAGCATGGACTCTAGATTCAAATTTCAGTTCAGCCACTTGCTCATTGTGTCAAGTTGGGAAATTGTTTAATATTTTTTACATCATGTTAAATTAACCTAAAACAATAGTGCCAACTTCATGGGATTGCTTAGGAGATTAAGTGACCTAAAGGTTTATTAAAATATCTGCCATAATCTAATAAGTGCTCAAATCATTTCTGGTGGCTCCTGTTTGTGTTCTTTTTAAAGACAAGCCAAGCACAGATAAAGGAAATGATATTCATATCATTTCCTTTAATATGTGAGTTATATTTGCTTTCTTCTGGGTTCTTCCAAGTAAACTTCCCCCTCATGTGAAATATGCTGGAGACCTTTTTACTCTATGGCATCGGAATACTATTTATCAGAAGTATTATCAGTACCCTGACCTTTTATGGGTAGTATATTTGATATATAATTTTATTCTCATTTCATTTCAACAACTTGGGAATTTGTGGGCACTCATGTGTAGCTTTTTACTTATGTCTGCCTTTCAAATAATTTCAGGTCAGTTAGTAGAGTACTTTGTTTCAGATACAGTGATTACTTAAGCCTGCCTTTCCTACTTACATTATAGAGGTAAGTAGAAGATGTATCAAGTGAACAAAAGGATGTTCCTAGCTCTGTATCTGCCTTGGAGATTTTACTTCTTTTTTTGATTATTGACATTTTTCTGCCCCAAAAGCTTGGAGGAATGGGAATGTGAGCTCTCCACTGGGGAAGCCTTACTTGTGTTGTTTCTTTTTACATATTTTACAGATCTGTCTATTCTGTGGTTGAATAAAATATGGCCTCTCTGTGGCCACTAGTACACCTTCTGTGCATATGCTACACATTATGCTCAGATCTTCTTGGTAAAACCCATATGCACGAATTAATGTAAAATGTGTGCTCTCCTACCTTTTTTTTTTTTTTTTTTTTTGTGGTGCCGGGGATCGAACTCAGGCCCTTGTGCTTGCAAGGCAAGCACTCTAATCACTGAGCTAAATCCCCAGCCCCCTACCTTTGAAAAATTTGAATGATCACATTTTTTGATCATTAGAGTAGCAAATGCTTAAATTCTCATGAGATTCCCTTCATAAGCTGATTTTAGTTTTCAGATATTCAATCATATTTGTCTTACAAAGAAAATAATTAGAATTAGGTTATTGATAGAAAGGAGGATACAGTCATTGTTAAGTTTTGCTACTCCATAATCTATTAATACAGAATTAGGCTCTGTTATTTATAATGTTTTAAGTATATTTTATATTTATATTTAATACATACTAAGCATATATAATATTATACATTTATTTTCATATATTTTATATATGAATTTATTTTATAAGGATATATAAATATATATTTATATATCATATATTATCATATATAATATAAACCATATTAAAATTACGGCTGGTTCTAACTGCATTGTTTATGGTACCATTAGCTAACATGAATTTTTTTTCCCTAATCCTTGCGTAGGGTATTGAATTTGGCAAGCTCTATAGTAGGTAGTGATTAAGAGATCTTTGGTAAATATTACTTACCTTGTGTTAACAAAGATTCTTTAAATTGCTAAAGTGTATATTTAGGTATTAAAATGAACCCTTTTCCTGATTGAGATGTAAGAGGAGCTCGAGCAATGCCAGCGTTTAGTGGCATATGTCTCCTAGGAAGGCCAGGATATATGTTTTCTTCATCTTTATACCAGCTCCATGAATATCTAGTAAACACTAGATGCTTTATCATAAGTACTGTTGTAGTCAGCATCCTTCTTTGCTTTGTTGCCTGACCCTTTATGGTAAAAGCAAACGCCTGATTAACTGTTGCCTGACAACTCCCAGTAAATAGGAACTCATGATTTTTCCAATTGTTTTTTGTCTTTAAAATGTTCTGATTCCTGTTTTAGCTTATCGCTCCAGTGAATTCTTCTGCTTTGCTCTCCAGTCCCTCTTTGTAGATTAATTCCATGCCTCATTCAGTAATTCTAAATACTGTTGTGCCTCAGTCTCTGAGGGACATTGTTTCCAAGACTCCCATCAATACCAAAACCCATGAATACACAAGTCCCCTAGTAAAAAGGCATAGATTTGCATATAATTTATGCACATCCTCTCCTATACTTTAAATCATTTCTAGATTATTTTAAATGACTTGTTACAGTGTAAATGCTATGTAAATAGTTGTTATACTGTATTGTCTATGGAATGACAAGAAAAAAGCCTGCACATATTCAGTACAGATACAATTTTTCTCTTCAAATGTTTTCAGCCCATGGTTGGTTGACTTTGAATGCAAAACCCATGAATGGAGGGCTGACTGGATTTATTAAGTGCTTACTAAGTGCCAGTCACTGCTAGTGATGCTTGGTATAAAAACTCTGCCCTTCTGGATCTTACATTTCGGGGGAGGGAGAGGGCAGACAGATGATTAAAAATAAACATAATAAGTATTTATGTTTGTAATATATTAGATGGTAATCACTATTTTAAAAACTAGCAGAAAAAGGGGGATCAGGAATGTGGAAGGAAGGAGGGAAGCATTCATGGTTTTAATAGATCTGGGTAGGCCTTGGACAGGAGGACATGCAAGCAAATATTTGCAGAAGAAAAGGGAGTTCACAATGTAGCTAGCCTGGTGAAAACAGCATAAAGACCTTAATATAAACATGCCCTGGCTTTTAAGAACAGAAAGGCCAATGTGGCTCTACTAGACTCTGAGGTGGAGAGAGCAGAAGATCAGAGAGGAATGGGGATCAAATCACATAGGGCATTTTAGGCCATTGTAAAAACATTGGCTTTGCTCCAGTGAGCAATGAGGACAGATCATAGCACCAGGATGTGGTTTGCAAACTCTTACCATGATACCTCAGGACCGAATCCCTGGTTAGCAGCAAAGAGTCCAGAGAGCAATGTCAAAGAAATGGGAAATTACTAGAGGATTTTGAACAGAGGAGCGATGTGATATGGCTTCTGTTTTAAAAGGATCACTTGGCTTCTCTATAGAGAAAAGGCTATAGGAAGCTAAGTGTGAAAGTAGAAATGATAATTAGAAGACTATTAAAATAATTCAGGCTAAGTACCTTATATTAGGTGGTAGTGTTGGTAGATGAGATATAGTAGATTTCAGGATATAAACAAAACATAGAGACAACAGTATTTCCTAATAGGATATGAATTGTGTGAGAAAGGAGCTAAGGAACACTCCAAGGTTTGACCTGGGTAACCACAAGGATGCAGTTGCTTTAATTAAATGAGGAAGTGCACAGGTAGAATAAATTTAGAAAGAGGTTGGGGAATTGAGGGAGGAAATAAGTAATTCAGTTTTGGAAATATTAAATTTGAGGTGTCAATTGACATCCAAGTGGAAATTTTGAATTGGTTAGTTGGAGTTTAGAAGAGAAAACTAGATTAGATAAAAACTGTGGGAGTCATAAGATATACAGAGTGGTATATAAAGCCAAGAGGGTGAGAAGATCATCACTGTGGACTATATTTAGTTATAGATCAGGATCAGGGTGTGAGTTTGGGGCAGTTGCAATATTTAGAACTTGGGAAAACTAGAGAATCCAGCAAAGGAGCCAGGGAAGTTAGGCGTGACAGTGAGGTAAGAGGAAAATAAAGCAGCAGGGTCCTATAAGTAAGAAAAATAAACTCCCTACTGTCTTGTGTGGGATGCTTCATTAATTTGACCAAACAGCTGTCTTCAAATGAGTTCACTCCAATTTTGCTGAAATGTTGTTTGTTTCTCTAGAGGGGAATTTCTTTCCATGAACCATGTGAGAAATGGGATAAAACCTTTTCTACCTGTTCTAATGTGACTTATTTTTGTCTGGCTCTATGAAGTTTCAAGAGGTATTTGATGGAGAGTCCTGGAACTCTTGAGCTTTCTTGCTGGCAACCTATAGGAAGGTTAGATTCATAAACCCCTTAGAGAGGGGCTGTAGCTCAGTGGGAGAGCATCTTGAAGTAATTCAATCTCTCGTTACAATTTTGCATTTGTTTCCAGTTTGGGACTCAGTGCTGTGAGACCTTCTTCCTTAATTGCTAGCTCCAAAACATTCTTACCCTTGCATTTATCTTCTGTACCACTCACACAGGACATAGAAAGATACACCCTGGTTGTGACTCCGTCCACTCGTCCTAAACATGATTTGAAAAACGCCTATCATTAGGTTTTTGTTGAACTCTTTGTTGCTCCAATTGTAATATGTTATCCCTTGTGACACTCGTGAGAGGAGTATGTACTGACTGGGAAACCTGAACGCATGCAGTTGTCCTCCCTTTGCCAACTTGATATGTGTGCCCTTGGGTTTTCTTTCCATGCTGACTCTGGGTTTTCATACATGCTGTTTAATATTGGTAACCTCTCAAATATGATCCACTTTGTCTCCTGGGATAAGCTTGGACAAGCCAATTACTGCATACACAATGCACCTCTTTCTCTAATAAAATGAAACGCAGTTTATTCTTTTATAGATTCTACTTTATTGTTTGTTTCTAGAAGACCATCATAGTGCCCTCCAAGTCAAGGTATATTTATTCAAATATCAGATCATGCTTTCTGTATTCATTCCTTTTTAATGTTAAATTCTAATCAGAATCTTACCTCTGCCTCAGATATTTTTCCTCAGGTGTTTTACCTCAACCTGCATTATTTAGCCTACTTGGTATCTGTTTCTCTTTAAAGGAATTGATGGGGCCTAGCAGGCAAGATGATGAGGAAGAGTGCATGAGGATGGAGTCTTTTCTACATGCATGTAGTTTTTCTTTTTAAAACTTTTTAATTGTTAAGTAAATAATGTGCATACTTACAGTGTATAACATGATGTTTTGAAATACATATACATTGTGGAATGACTAAATCAAGGCATTGCTTCACATATTTGTCATTTATTTATGGAGAGAACATTTAAAATCTACTCCTTTAGCAATTTTCAAGTATACAATAGATTGCTATTAACTATAGTTATCATGTAGTACAATAGATCTCTTGAACTTATTCTTATATAACTGAAATTTTATGTCTTTTAACCAACATCTCCCAAATTTCTCCCTGCCCCGCCCACCATAAGCCCCTGTCAACTGCCTTTCTACTCTCTAAGTCTATGAGTTCAGCATTTTTGGATCCCATATATATGTGGGATCATACAGTATTTGTCTTTCTGTACCCGACTTATTTCATTTAGCGTAATGTTTTTCCAGATTCATGCATGTTGTTACAAATGACTATTTTCCTTTTTAAAGAGCTGCATTTCATATATATAAATGCATATATATGCATATTTATATCACTTTCTTATTGAGCCATTTGTTGGTGGACATTTTGGTTCTATATCTTTAGTATTGTGAATAATGCTATAGTGAACATAGGGGTGCAGATTTCTCTTTGAAATACTGATTTCATTGCTTTTAGGTGTAATACCCAGTAGTGGGATTCCTGTATCCTATCATAGTTCTATTTTAAAATTTTTGAGGCTCCCCTGTACTGTTTCCCATAATGGCTGTACTAAATCACGATCCCATCAACAGTGTACAAGGATTCCTTTTTCTCCACATCTTTGTCAACACTTGTTATTTTTCATCATTTCAATAACTGTTTTAACAAATATAATACCTCATTGTGGTTTGAATTTGCACTACCTTTATTTATTAATGATGCTGCACATTATTATGTATCTATTGGCTATTTGTATGTCGTCTTTTGAGTAATGTCTATTCAGATTCTTTACCCTTTAAAATTGACTTACCTATTTTCTTGCCATTGATTCATTTGCGTTTCTTATATATATTCTCTATTAATCCCATACATGATATCCAACTATTTTCTTCCATTATATAGGTCAGTTCTTTACTCTGTTGATTGCTTTCTTTGCTGTGCAGAAGCTTTTTTCTTTGATGCAATCCCACTTATTTATTCATGCTTTTATTGCCTGTACTTTTGAATCATATCCCAAAAATCATTGCCTGAAACAGTATTATGGAGCTTTCTCCCTATGTTTTGTTATAGTATTTTTATAGTGTCAGGTTTTATCTTTAAATCTTTATTTCAAGATGATTTTTGTATATTATGTAAGACAAGGATCTAATCTCATTCTTTTGTGTGTGGACATTCAGTTTTCTCAGCACAATTTATTGAAGAGGCTGTCCTATGCTCTATATTGTGTTCTTAGTGCCCTTGTCAAGAATTAGTCCACTGTAAATGTGTGACTTTATGCCTGAGCTTTCTATTCTGTTCCATTGGTCTGTGTCTGTTTTTGTGTCAGTGCCATATTATTTTGATTTCTCTAGCTTTGTACTATATTTTAAAATCAGATAGTATAAAGTTTCTGGCTTTGTCTTTTTGTTCTCAAGATTGTTTCAGTTAGTTGGGATTTTTGTGATTCTGCATGAATTTTTAAGATTGTTTTTTGTAGCTCTATAATAATGTCATCAGAATTTTGAGAAGGTTGCATTGAATCGTAGGTGACTTTGGATAGCATGAATATCTTGGCAGTGTTAATTCTTCCTGTCCATAAACATAGGATATCTTTCTATTTGTGTGTTCTTCAGTTTCTTTCACCAGTGTTTTATAGTGTTCAGTGCATACATTTTTCACCTCTTTGGTTAAATTCATTCCTTAATATTTTATTTTATTTTTTGATGCTATTATGGATAGAATAATATTCTTGGCTTATTTTTTGATGGTTTGTGTATTGAAAAGTTACTGTTTCGTATCCTACAACTTCACTGAAATTGTGTTGTAGTTCTAACAGTGTTTTGATGGAGTCTTTTGGGTTTTCTGTGTAGAGATCATACCACGGAAGAATAGAGACAATCCAACTTCTTCCTGTTTCATATAGGTGCTTTTTTTTTTTTTTTTACTTTTTCTTGCCTAATTTCTCAACTAGGACTTCTAGTACTACATTGAATAGAAGTAGTAAGAGTGAACATCCTAATTTTGTCTTCAGAGGCAAAGATTTCAACTTTTCAACTCAGAGAATGGTATTAGCTATAAGATTATCATATATAACCTTTATTGTGTTGAGGTATATTCCTTCTATACTTCAGACTTTCTATCATGAAAGGATGTTGAGTTTTCTGGAATGTCTTTTCTACCTTGATTGAAATAATCATATGGTTTTGGTCTTCACTCTGTTAATACAGTGTATAATGTTTATTGGTTTGCCTGTGGTGAACTATCCTTGTGTTCCAGAGATAAATTTCACTTGATCATGGTAAAGTAGTCCTTTAAAATTCTATTGAATGCAGTTTACTAGTATTTTGCTGATGATTTTTGCATCTCTGTTCATCAAGAATATGGGCTTGTGATTTTTTTTTTTCTTATAGTATCCTTGTTTGGCTTTGGTCCTCAGGGTTATGCTATTCTTGTGAATGAGTTTAGAAGTATTCCTTCTTTAATTTATTGAAAGAGTTCAAGGAAGTTTGGTATTAGTTCTTCTTTAAATGTTTGATAGAATTCAGCACTGAAGCTATCAGTCGATTGCACTTATCTTTGCTAGGAGACTTTTTATTACTGATTCAGTTTCCTTACTTGACTATTCAGATTTGCTGTTTCTTCATTATTCATTCTTGGTAGGTTGTATGTGTCTAGAAATTTATCCATTTCTTCTTGATTATACAAATTTTGTTATATAATTCTTAAGAGTAAAGTCTTAAGATCTTTTGTGTTTATAGGCGTCAATTGTAATAACTCCTCTTTCATTTCTGATTTTATTTGAGTCTTCCTTTTTATTTTCTTAGCCTAGTTAAAGATTTGTAACTCTTTTCTTCTCAAAAACCCAACCGAGTATAGTTGATCTTTTCCACCTTTTGTCTAGTCTCTATTTCATTTTTGCCTGCCTATCTGCCTCCTTCTTTCCTTCTTTCCTTTCTTCCCTCCTTCCATCCAGTCTGTCTGTCTTTCTTTCCAATCCTGGGAATCAAACCCAGAGCCTTTACACTGATGTACATCCACAGCCTTTTGTTCTTTTTTTTCTTTTCTTTTTTTTTTTTTGAGACAAGGTCTCACTAAGTTTCCCAGGTTGTGTTTGAATTTGTAACCCTTCTGCTTCTGCCTCCCAGTGTGCTGGGATTACAGGTGTGCACCACCCAGCTTATTTTTTCTACTCTGATGTTTATGAGTTCTTTCATCTTGCTAATTTGGCTTAGTTTGTTTTTTTTCTAGTTCCTTGAGGTATAATATTAAGTTGTTTATTTGAGGTCTTTCTTCTCTATTTATATAAGCTTTAATTACTTTAAACTTAGCTCTTAGAACTGGTTTTGCTGCATCTTGTAACTTTTGCTTTGTTGTCTTTTCATTTTCCCCAAGATTTAAAAAATTAAAAAAATTTCTTTTTTACTCTTTGGTCATTTAGGAACATGTTGCTTAATTTCTACATGCTGGTGAATTTTCTGAAATTGATTCTATTATTAAATTCTAGTTTTATACCATGATGGTTAGAAAAGATATTTGATATTATTCCATTCTCCCTAATTCATTAGGACTCATTCTGTAGCCTAATATATGACCTGCCCTGGGAAATGTTCTGTGTGTTCTTAAGAAAAATGTGAATTCTTCTATTAGATGATATATTCTGTATATGTCTGTGTAGTCAAGTCTAATATTTCTATATTGATTTCTGTCTGAATGATATATCCTTTGTCAAAAGTATGGTATTGGAGTTTTCCTCTAGTACTCTTTACAATCTGTGTCTCCTGTCAGTTATATTAATACTTGATATATTTAGGTGCTTAATGTTGAGTGTATATGTATTTACAGTTGTTATATGCACTTAATACATTGACCTCTTTCTCATTATATAACGTTTCACCTTCTTTGTCTCATTTTATAGTTTTTGGCTTAAAGTCTATTTTGTATGATACAAATATAGCCTCTTCTACTCTCTTTTCATTTTCATTTGCATGGCATGTCTTTTTTTCCAAACATTTACTTTGTGATTGTGTGTCCTAAAATGTAAAGTGTGTGTCTTGTAGGCAACATATATTGGGTCTTCTTTTTTCTTTTCTTTTCTTTTTTGTAAATTCATTCAGACAATCTGTATCTTTTGGTTGGAAAATTTGATCCATTTACATTCAGGGTAATTACTAATAGGTAAAGACTTATTACTTCCATTTTATTATTTTCTCTTCATTTTGCAGATTCTTTGTTTTTCTCTTTCTGCATACTTCTATAATTAAATGACTTTCTCTGGTGGTATTCTTTTCTTTACTTTATATCTATTATGTATCTATTCTAAATTTTTGCTTTGTAGTTATTGTAAGGCTTATGTAAAACCATTATAATAGGCTATTGTTACTTGATAACAATTTAACTTTGGTCACATTTTAAAAATCCACAATTCTCTTCACCCCTCTTCCATATTTTATGTTTTTGCTGTTGCAGTTTACATCTTTTTACATTGTATGTTCTCTAAGTTATTGAAAGTATTGTTATGTTTAATAATTTTGTGTTATACCCTCATGTTAAAATGATCTGTATATTATCACCCCATATTGGACTATTCTGAATTTCTTCTCTGACAGTGTATTACTTTTCTTTGAGTTCCTAGATTCTTTCTGCTGCGTTCATATATTCGTTCTTCTTCACTTCTGTTGATATTCTCTGTTGTATTTTTTCACATATTTGTTTTATTTTGAGTTTCAGAAATTTTTTATAATTTCAGTCTGTGTATTGTTTTTATTTTGATCATTTATTTTCTTTAATATTTCCTTTCATTGTTTCTCTATAATTTCTTTAAACACGCTGAGCTTCTTTAAAGCAATTATTTTAAATTCTTTGTTATCCAGTTTGTATGTCTCTATTTTTTGTATATTATCTTCTGGGTAATCATTGAGTCATTTTGGTGGTATCATTTCTCCTTGGTTTTCCATGTTTCTTGTCACCTTATACTTACGTTCACATGTTTGGCTGAGCAGTCAGCTCTTCCAAACTTTATAGGCTAATTTTGCTGTGGAAAGACTTGACCCTTCAGGGGGCTTTTTGGCCATGTGGCTACAGTTGTGTAGGGTCTGTGCAGCACTGCCAGCTGAGGGCAATAGGTCTCTTCAGCAATCAATGCTATAAATATCCATACCAGAGTTGTTCGGTGGCAGTGGATCCTTAGGTCCTCCTAATCTATTTTTCTCACTGAAGAAGTTGTGACTAAGTGGATCTCTTTTTGTATTAGGTTTGGTTTGAAGGTTCATTCATGCTGGTAGTGACACTGGTATCTGATGAATGGTCCCCATAGAGTGTCTATGGACCCGAGGTTTAAATACAGTCATGTGTGGGGAGACTATGGCTCTGAGACCTGGGGCAGTAATGGCACTGGTACCCAGTGTGAAGTCACCCTTTATTGCCGCATTGGTAACAGTATAAAGTTCTTGGATGCTTGTAGGGGGAACTGAGAACTGGAGCGCTGAGATGAAGAGCTACAGTGGCTGTGGGATCAGGGTGGGGCCTAACTCCCTGTAGTAGCTGAGTCAGTGCTGCAGTGCATAGCAAGAGTTTGGTTCCAGGTAAACTGACTGACTATGGTGATGTTCCAGTTGCAGTGTCTGAGAAGTGAGCAGGCCCAGTAAAGCTATAGTGGCCAGGAGTGTGGACACACATTGGTTGGCCATAGTTTCAGGACCACAGCACATGTGGGGTTGGGAGAAGTGGCAGCTTGCTTCCCAAAGCAGCTTAAGAGTAGCCACTTCTTGGTGGTGGATGGATGTTCACTGCATCTCCTTCTCTGGGGCTTCTTGCTAGGAATAGTTGGTGGTTATCTCAGTGGCAGAAGCTATTGGTGTCCTCTGTGGCGTAGGTCACTGAGGACCACATAGTTCCTATCACATGGCTGACAGCAACAGCCTCTGTTTTTTGTTTTCTTTCTTCTTGAGCATCTCTGGGGATCTCAGGGGTGCTGATTATGCTAGTGATCCTTTCTATGTGGATATTCTCCACCGCCCCTATTCTTGCTGTATTGTTACAGATTCTTAATGAGCTCTTTGGAATTCTCTAGGGTATTTTGATTTTTGAAAGGTGTTTATATTTTTAAGGGAGTAGGGAGAGAAGACTGGTATCTCTTACTATGCTATCTTAGTGTCATCTCTATTATTCATTCATTATTTTAAACACCAATTCAATAGCTGCCCTAATGAGTGAGCTTCGAGTATATGGTACAATATAGATTCAGGACCTTTCCTAATTGGATAAGTCTTAAAAATAACAGTATAGAGAGGAAGTATGAGATTTTGGAATGAGCTTGTCTGATAATATAATTTTTCTGTACAGACTTTTGCCAAGACCTGCTGCTGACTAAGGATGGGATCTCACTTCCCTTGCATGCCATGGCAGACCTTTCTTGATCTGGACTACTCTCTGTCCAAATTTAATTCCTCTTCTTCCCATCCCCACCTTTAGCAAATTATATTTTAGGAAACCTGAACTAATTAACCAGAGTGTGTTATGTTCTTAGAGCTGATTCTGTGCTTGGATTGTGGTTTTTTTTTTTTCCCCCAGAAGATAGGCATGAAGGCTTGCATTATCCTTGTATAAAGCAATTATTTTATAGTATTATTATTGCTGCAGTTTCCATTCTCTTAATAAGTTTTTGAGGATGAAACTATATACTTTCATGTTGTTTTATGGTCAGCATCTAATAGAGTTATTTATTTATTTATTTATTTATTTTTGGTACCGGGAATCGAACTCAGGGCCTCATGCTTGCGAGGCAAACACTCTAAGCACTGAGCTAAATCCCCAGCCCTCTAATAGAGTTTTAAGTTCATTGATTCAATAAATATTTACTGCTTTAAGGACAAGAAATACAGTAGTACGGACAGGCAGGGCTTCTGCTTTTAAGGAAATTACATTCAAATGAGTATATGTATCTGGCATTAAATAAGTAGATAAGTATGATAACATTTGATAAGAGCTAAAGAGGAATTAGAAAGAATCAGATGATTGGGGATGGTGGTGATGGGTGAGAGGAAACACTGATTTAGGTAGAGTTCCAAGGAAAACCTCCATAAGGAGGTGACATTTGAGTTATAAAGTACGAAAATCCTCCATACAGAGAGTTTGGAGGGTGTTCCAAGAAGAAGAGAAAGCAAGTGCTTGACATGTTGGAGAGACTGAAAGAATGCCAGTGTGCTTAAAGCACAATGGGGAGGGTGGTTTGAGATGTGTTTGGAGAGGTAAGCAGCAGTTGGATCACTTAGGCTTTTGTCCAGTTTCCAGTATTCCTTGACTTGAATATGTCAATTATGCATGTATTGTCCTTATCCTCCAGTATTTCTTCTCAATCATATTTCCACTAGGCCTAAAACCTCTGCAGTAAGAGTGAGTGTTACACATTTGTCTCTTCCATTTTATTAGTGGAATTTTGCCAGATCTGGAAACATTAAAGGAAGTGAACTGTTTTCGGAGTTTTGTCTTCTGAGTGAGCCTTCAACAATAGCTGTATCAAAATCAGTGGGAGTAATAACCACAGAGGAACTAGACTAAGCATAGTTCATACAGACCTCCATCCTGGCTTTTGTCTCTATATGACACACAAATTTGAAAACTCAAAGAAAAGCTCCATGCCCAGAAAGTTAGCAAACCCACACATGAAAAAGAGAAATTTTACTATATTTTCCAGACATAGCAATAATTGTTCTCCCTCCGCTCACCCTGTCTCCCCCTTCTCATTATGGGCACTGAAGGATGTAACTGCTGAATGAGGAATATAAAAGGATTCAGAATAACAGTGAAGTGGGCTCGACATTCTTCTTCCAGCTGCTGCTGTTCACAACACTTTTGACAGTTAAAATACATCTCACATTCACTTGTCCTTTTAATATAAACATTTACTATTTTAAGTGGACTATAGAATCAAACCAAAATAGGATACAGACCAATATTTTAGAGATGAAGCTAAGCACTAGACTAAATTAATAAAAGTAATTTGCAGTCTAATCAGAGTTACATATTGTACGTTACGCCATATTTGTTCCTGGGAAAGATTAAACAGAGGGCTTTCATTGCTTGCTTTATTTTTACAATCTGTTATGAGAAGGAAATTTCATGTAGAATGGATGAAATTTTGAATTACAATTGTTAGGAAAAAGTAGAAGTGTTAAGGTCAGGGGAGCCTGTTTTCTATTGCTTTTCTCCTATTCTTAAGCCTTGTCTAAAAGTCAAGGAAACAATGCTGTTTTTAGTTTTTTGTTGTTGTTTATTTCCCTCAGGAGAAACTTCTCCTCTTTATTTCTGCTTACATAATCATCTATCTCAAGCTTTTGCCTTCAATACTTATAGCTTTTTTTCAATATATATTAGATTTGAAGACTAAGAACTTTTAAAATGACCCAAATTTAAATCCCGAGATTACTCTTGAACTGACATGTTCAATATTTTAAAAATGAATATGAAAATTTGCTTAATATTCTAGAAGTTAAAAATTAACATTCTGTAGAATAGCATTTTATATAGGAAAGTTTGGTGTTTTTGAAATTAATTTCACAATGAAAGAAAAAATTACACATGAATACAGGTTCAAGTTTGTTCAATTTCCTGTTTTGCTTAAAATTTTCCTGCATGACACATAAATTCATCAAACCTCTTTGGTGGTGACATTACTTCATTAGATTACCTTTGTGAGTATTCAGGAGATTTTCATCTCATGAGTCATAAAATTCTTTTATTCCCCAAAGAATTTCCTGTGTCTGGCTGGAATTTCATGTCTTTGTAGTTTTAGCTAGACTCCTTGAAGCAGTTACTTCCTAAATGACTGTATTCTTGAGGCTTGAATGTAATACCTGGGGAGCCGAGTCACAGATTGACTCCTGTTTTTAAGAAAATCGAAAAATTAATCACTTTCACTGCCTTAGTCCTAGTAATTTTATTCTGAACTTTTCTTAAACTTTTTAACCTTCTCTTTTCACAGTGCGGATGTTTTCACCTGCTACTGATACAGCTTCCAGCATTGATCCTTTTTGTGCCTACTTAGGCCTGTTTTTGTTTATTTCTATAAATATTCTCATGTGATTTGATGTTCATGTGTCGCCTGCCTGTCTCGTCAGGTTTTCATCACTCACTTGGTGTAAAGGAAAGGGAGATAAAGTTACAAATATATTGACCATTTAGCAATTGATGAGTAATGTCTTTGAATATGCTTTTTCCTTTTTTCTTTTTAGCTCTTCTTGAAAAAGATAAAAGGTTATAGTGGAAACCTGGAACCCTTGTGTTCCCATTGAAAAGGTCCAGAGGTGTGAAGATGATACTTTTTGAAATCTGAGTTTCAGGAAATCATAGCTACTATTATAGTAAACACGCTGCTTATATGAAGAACTTCATCTGCATGTTCAGATCTTTGTATGTTTTAAGAGATAATGCCTGTGTTCTGATAATAAATGGCAGCTGAACGTGCATTCATGAGACTGAAGTTCAACTGGGATATGCTAGTTGGCAAGATTCATCTAGCATGGGCCAAACAAAAATTGTAAGGCTAGTAAAACATTAGTGCCAACCAATAAATTATTCAGAAGTTGATTACTGGGAAACCATTTACTTGACTTCAGTATGTTCAGTATAGTATGTTTAAGAAAAAATCTAAAATTTCATCCACAAGGCTTTATAGTTTGATTTATGCATACCTTCTCATTTTTCGGTGCAGGACTGTAAAATTTTTTTAAATAATAAAAGAAGGGGTTTTGTATATAAATCGCAAAAGAATATTTGTACCATATTAGTGTTTAGTTGGTTGATTAGTATATTATTTATTTTAAAGTGGAGAAAAATCCGTGTGATAATTACTTACTCTTCACATATATACAGAAAATATAAGTCATTGGAATGTAGCACACATTATCATTGCGTAATCTACATACATATATGCTGTTTATAACAAACCAAAATGTTAGACCCTTGAGAAAAGAAGTAGATTCTGGCACAGGAAAATTTTGTGGTAAGGGTGGATGAATGGGTTCCAAAAGAAAAAAAGAATAAAGATTGATGGTTCAACAATGAAATAAGAAAGTTGAAATTGTTGTTTAGAGATATATAGGTTAACACAAGCTGACACTTGAAAAGTTAATTTCCTTCTTCATTTGTATCCTCCTCTGCTTCTTCTGATGTGAAGGTAAATGAACTGACTCACCTCCTTAGCAGGTGAAGGTAGGAACAAAGATGCCTGGCACTATAGCTCCTTCTCAACCTTTCTTTATCCCCCACCATCCTTGTGTATGGCTCTTCTTTAACAGTTGTTTTTTATAACAGTTAGAGCAGTTAAAAGAAAATCATTGTCAGCAATGCACTGGTTCAAGTCTGTTGGTTTAATTGCTATGAACATTTACTGCTGTGCTTGGGCCACATGTTTGGTGACTAATCTGAGTATGTTCATATAGTAGAAAACGACGTTCTCCAGGTAAATATTACTACCTTTACTTTTTTATATAAATTTGAAATAAAGGGATTCATGAAAATGAAAATAACATACTAAACTATATTCTTAGTTCATTAAGATGGCCATTATAAGAAAAAAAGCAGAAAATATGTTTTAAAGAGGATATGGAGAAATTGGAATCCTTGTATAGATGTTCGCAGACTTACCATAGTTTGGCTTATGATTTTTCAACTTTGTGATGGTGGAAATATGGTATGCATTAGGTAGAAATCATACATCAGATTTTGAGTTTTGATCTTTTCTCAGGTTAGTGATATGTGCTATAATATTCTGTTGATGATGAGCAGTGGCAGTGAGCTGCAGCTTCCAGTAAGTCACATGATCATGAGGATAAATAATTAATACTGTACAGTTTACTGTGTGCTATGCTATGCTGTTCAATAGGCTAGGTGTATTAAGTATATTTTTCACTTATAATATCTTTAACTTGGATGGATTTATTGAGACATGTTAGTCCCCTTTCCGTTACTATAATAAATACCAGAGATAAGAGAAAAGGTTTATTTTCACTTGCAGTTTTAGAGGTTTTGGCTGGTCCCAAGTGCTTGGCCCTGTCACTGTAGGCAGGGCAACACATCATGGTTGGGGTGCAAGGCAGAGAAAAGCACCTCATGACCAGAAGGCAAAAAAGAGAGGAAGAGAGCCAGTCACTTTTGAGAGCATGCTCCCGATGACTCAAAGGCTCCCATTGGGACCCACCTCTTAAAGGTTCCACCACCTCAGTTGTGCCTCCATAGGGATCAAGCTTTAACATGTGGACTTTTGCCTCCAGGTCCAAACCATCACAGGACATAACCACATTGTAAGTGAAGAACTTCTTTACATTACTGGTGGGAACATGAACTGGTGCAGCCACTGTGGAAAACTTTGACATTTTCTCAAAAAAAAAATCATGGAATTATTATATGATCTAACAATTTCCTGTAGAAATATATCTAAAAGAATTGAAAACAAAGTCTTGAACAGATATTTATGTACAAGTGTTCATAGAAGCATATTATTCACAATAGCTGAAAGTTAGAAACAAGTCAAATGTTCAGTTATAAGTGAATGGATAAACAAAATGTAGTATATATATATAATGGATTATTATTCAGTCTTTAATAAGAATGAAATTCTGATAGACGAGTGAGTGAAACTGGAAAACATTATGCCAGGTGAAGCCAGTCATAAAAGGACAAATAATGTATTATTCCATTTACATTAAGTACCTAGGGTAGGCAACATCATAGAAAGAGAAAGTGGAATCATGATTACCAGCTGCTGGGGGAAGAGGGTATTGAGGGTTATTATTTAGTAAGTACCAAGCTTTAGTTTGAGGAAATAAAAAAGTTCTGGAGATTGATGATAATGGTAGCATAATAATATGAATGTATTTAATGCTATTGAGTAGTACACCTAAAAATGGCTAAAATTGTAAATTTTATATAGCCAAAATAATAATATATATTATCTGATGCTATTTAGTTTCATTTTATTTATTTTTTGTTATTTAAAAAAGTACTACGTAAGAATTTCTTAAAACTTCTTAACTGGGGATTAAAGAGGGGGACATTAGATTTTGAGGTATAATGGCAAGATGAAATAACATCTGATCCTTCCCTACTCTCTCAAATCCCAATTAAGAGAAAGGAATATAAGAAATATATTTTAAATTTTGAGAATCTCTACCATGCAAGGCAAAGTGGGGTATGATTAATAACAGACACTAAAGGAAGATTCATCATTCTCCTTTAGTAGTATAGTAGTATAGTTATAAGTTAGGTGATACTGCCAGAACTAAATAATGCTTCGAGAGTTGGAGAGTTGAAATCTAGAGGCCAGGTTGATCATTGGATGGAGGGACATTCCACTTTGGAAATCCTTTTACCACTACAGAACTACAGAACTACCTTGATGTATAAACTGAGTGAAGAGGTGTAAAAAGACAACTACTTTTATGTAGGATTTTATAATGTATCATTTATTTAAAAGAAAGTTCATAAAATCATTAACCACCTGATAGAATACGAAATTTATAGCTTTTTCAGAAAATATTTTTAGCTTCTTACTATTTTATCTCTTTTTATCACTAGATATATTCTCTTACCACAGATTGTTTCACCTTGATAACGCTGAGCTTCCACAGAGACAGTTTGGTATACTGTTTAAGAGCAAGGACTTTGTAGACAATCTTGGATTTACGTGCCAAATTCACCACTCAGTAGTACACAGTAAAGTGATGTTGTGAAAGATTGATAATCTCTAAATGCCAGTTTATTCACCTGTAAAATAGAAACAAATTAAGTTGATGTAAAGTTTATATTAGACAGTTAAGGTAAAGTCTTTGTTGGAACATCTAACAAATAACAATAACAGTATCTATTAACTACGAACATGGCTTGCTGTCCTTATGTTTTCTATTCCAGTCTCTCTGAACCTCATGAGCTAAATGGTGGTGGAAATCTTGGTCAGAACTATTTGGGTAAGGTTATTGCTCTTGTGGGCTGAGGGACCATGGATTAATGTCATAGACATGTTGACAAGATTTTGAATGTAGTGGATCATTGGAGGAGTTTGACTTAAGGAGATTTATGGACTCCAAGAATAAAGAATGGCATAATTACTCATAGTAGTACCCAGCCTTCTTGCTCCAAAGAGACCAACCTGCAGCTAATCATCTGACATGAGTCCCTGTCCCTGAAAGGAATCTTGGATACAGACAGCTTCCTCCTATTCTTACCCTCTTATTTCCTGAGTGAGAGCTGGAAGGTTATCAGTGTGTAAACTTCTGTCATCTGAAGGACTACCAACTATTGGGTTACTTTAGTAACAACTCTTCGGTCTAAGTGAGCCATCAGAGAAAACAACAACATGTCTAAGAGAGGCCAGCAGCCAATGGATTAATCAAGCACACACGTGTCTGATGATTGAACTTTTAGAGGAGGTAGACACCTGCTAAATGAAAAAAAAAAAGATAACTATGGTATGATGACACTAGTTGCTTAATGTAATTATACTTGTGTTTTTGTTCAAGGCAGAGTGACTCCTTCCTCAGGTGAATAATAATTGACCTAAGCCAATCACAAATGTAATTTCTATTATAAGTGATTGATTTTTTTACTTTGTCAAATGCTCCATTTTTGTTCAATTGGTCTGATGGAAAATTTGGAAGATTTTGGTAACAGTTTTGCTCATTAACAAGAAAAGACACACTAGCTTAAATCCTCCATTCTTCACTGGATATTGCCATATACACCTATGCCTATGGTGTCTGGACCTGCTGCAACCATCATGTGACCCTGAGGGTACATTATCACTGTTGTGAGGCAGAAGGCAGAAAGAAAACACATTGGCTTTTTTTTTTTTTTTTTTTTTTTTTTTTTTTGGTGTGTGTGTGCTGGGGATCAAATGCAGGCCCTTGCACTTGCTAGGCGAGTAACCACTGTAACCACTGAGCTAAATCTCCAGCCCCAACACATTGGCTTTTAAGAGGTAGTTATGGCACTGACTTGACCACCATGGAACCACTTAAATACAGACTTCTTGTTAGGTGAGATGATAATTCCTTTATTACTTAAGGCACTTTTATTTGTTTCATTTGTTCTTTGCAGCTGAGCTATCATGTCTTATACAATTAAGGTAATTCATGTGCAGTCCCCAAAAAATGTTTTGGAGATTTGAAAATACGATGATTTCCCAACCAAACAATTCATTAAACAAATTGAAGGAAGCCACTGCTGAAATTCAAATTTTTCATCTACAAAATGATTTGAAAGTGGTGTTTTAAAACACAAAACCATGAAGAGGTATAAATCATGAAAGAAAAATTAAGAGACTTGGAAGATAGATCCAGGAGGCTTAAATGAAATGACAGATGTTTCAGAAAAAAAAATTTTTTCTAATCTGAAGAAAAGCTCAAGTCTGCACTTTGAATAGATCATCAAATTCCCTATAGGATTAATAAAGAAATATAGCTATCTGAAATTTAGAAAAATAGGTATATAAGTTGGTAAATGAACTTTTGAGAGTGAGGAGAAAATCTTAAAAAGTATCCAGTCTTAAAAACAGAAGTGTCAAGTTAGCACTAGATTTCTCATTGGCAACCCTGGAAGCAGTAGTATGGTAGGATAATATCTATAGATGAGGAGAGGAAGGCAGACAGGAAGAAAGGGAAAATTTTCTACAGACGGAATCTTAGTTGGATGGGAGGAAAGGAACGCAGGAAAGAAAAGATATAGCATCTCGGTATGGAAGGCTGGATCTTTGCAGAAGAAATTGTATCTTATTTTTAAAGTAATAGTAGATAATCGTGTTTGTGAGTACAGAGAAAAGGAAAGTGACTTAAGGGGAAAAACTGAACAAGAATTTGACTTGAACTGTGAAACAAAGGGAAAAGCACAATATAAAATGAATGATAAATACAAAATAAGATAAAAGAACATAGGTATATCAGTTGTTAAATGAGTGAAGTGAATTGTCCCATTAAGAGAGTTTGTCAGAGATTGAGTTAAAGTCTAGTTATTTACTACTTGCAAGAAACAAACAAAATGTGAAGAAAGCTTGAAGATCTGGAATGATTAAAAATATGAAATCCAAGGAAAATGAAAAGTATAAATGGCAATATTAATATCAGACAAGAGAATACAATAAGCTAAAAAGTACAAAAAGATAGGGGAATTATGTGATAATAAGAGGGCAAAATTCATAAACAGAATACAGCAATCACAAACCTATAAGTATAAAATAACATAACGAGTACAAATGTGTAAATATTAGTAAATTCTGAATTGGAATTTTAGAAATGAAACAAAACAATTTAAAAATATGTAAAGTAGACAAGTTTCATAAGCTCCTATCGGATTGAGACATATGAATTATCAAAATTGAGTAAGGACACAGAATAACCAAATAATGCAATTAACATGACTTAGCAGATACATAAATTATCTTTCAAATAAACACTTCTCAAAGCATTTTTACTTTTTTTTTCTCATGGAACATTGTAAAATATATTTTGTACTGTATTTGGCCACAAAGAAAATTATACTACATTTTAAAAAGTAGAGATTTTTTTATAGGCTATATTTTTATAATCAATAAAATTAGGGATAACTAACTCCAGAGTTGGTTCTTTGGAAGATTAAAAAATAGATTATATCACAATGGACCCAAAGAAAAAGAAAAACTCTGAAGCAGAAATATTTATGAAAAAGAAAACAGTAGGTTGATAGATATTAGCCTATTCTGATAGAAAATCATTTAAAGAAGCCACCAAAATCAAATTATATTGGCATCAAAATAGAGAAATCAATCAAGGTAACTGACTAGAGAAAATATAAATATGAGCAGCATAAATGAAGAGTCATAAACATGGTATTTCAACTCAGACAAGAATGGATGATCTTATGATTTAGATCTTAAAGTTCCCCAAAGGCCCATATTGAAAAGGGCTGTTCACGAGCCTGTGGCACTATTGGAAAGGGGTAGAACTTTTAGGATGTTGGGCCTAGTGAAAGGAAATTAGGTCACTGATGGCATGTCCTTAGAGAGAATATTGGGGATATTTTCCTTTCTCTTTTTGCTTCCCAGTTGCTGACAGACAGCCTCTGTTTCACATGGAATTCATGAGG
This sequence comes from Hystrix cristata, assembly GCA_004026905.1. Lineage (NCBI taxonomy): Eukaryota > Metazoa > Chordata > Mammalia > Rodentia > Hystricidae > Hystrix > Hystrix cristata. Next base: position 74,720 of record PVJO010007544.1, read on the forward strand.
TACTGTGCCACTACAGGCCCAAAGTGAAGGGGCCAAACCAATTTTCCTGAAACTGTGAACTTTATAATTATTTATCTCAGGTATTTTGTCACAGTAATGGAAAGCTGATTAACATAGATGTTTTAAAATTTGTTGATGGCCCAGGTGCTTTTAAATTTGGAAGAAAATGAAATTGAAATATTTTATCAAATGCTTAAAGTCCAGATGAATTAAGATCTAAATATAAAACAAAACAAAATTCCTGCATGAAAATATAGGATACTATGTTTAAATCTAGGGGATAGATTGTACCCCCTAGATAGCCTATAGCCAGAAACTACAACAGAAAGAAATGGACATGTTTTATTTTAAAAACTTATGAAGAAAGTTAGATGCAGAAACTATGAGTAGAAAAGAGCTATTGTAATGCAAAAGCCATGAATTAATATCTACAATGCACAAACAACTGTTATCATTTGAGAAAAAAGCTACAACAAATAATGCAATAGAAAAAGGGGAAAAGAATATGAAGATGCAAGTCTCAGAAGAACAAACTCAAATAAGTCAAGAAACACTAAGAGCTGCCCATTTTATAAGTAGCCAGTGAAATGTAAATTATGCTTGGATGAATTACTGGCAATAACTTTGTGGAAAGCTTTAGAAGCTATAACACATTGTTGATGAAGGTGTAAGGAAAAGAATATTAAACGTTGTTTGGGAAAGCCATCTAGAAATTTTTTTTTAAAGAAAAAGTACACTTACCCTTTGGTCTAGTGATTTTATTTTTAAGGTGTATCCTGTCTTAGATTTTCTAGACTCAAAGGTTTTAAAGAGAGCAGATTTAATACAGGACATTTATAAGTTACAATATTCACCCACAAGCCAAATGCAGGAAGTGCCGAATGTCTATCTAGGCACTAGAGACCCGAAAGATCCAATCAAGGGCTGGGAGCCCACAGCACTGTCCCGTGTACATCTGTATCTGCAGATGATGGCTGAAGAAATCTTTACTGGAACCAGGATACAATGCTCGCAGCAGAGATGATGACCAGAACTCCCCCGAAGCAACAGCAGCCATCTTTGATGACAGCGAGGCCCTGAACTCCTTCCTTGATGAGAACAGCTGAATTCCTGTCAGGAGAACCAGCCACAGCAGAGCTTCTTCTGGGAAACAGCCCACTAATGATCTTTTGCTCCCATTCTGCTTTATTTTGTGTCAGCAACAATCCTCAGGTGGATCCTCTATGCCCAACTCAGTCCGGCTGGGCATTCTAGCTCAAGTTGACCACAGTAAGTCCACTACATATCCCATGGGGGAAATTCCCCCAGGTATAAGAGCATATGTGCAAGGATATTATTGCAATATGTACTAGTCAGCTTTTCTGTCACGGAGACATAATAAAAGGGATACTCACTTAAGGAGGGGTTTAATTTGGCTTCAGGTGATTTAGCCCATGACTGGCTGTCTCCAAGGGAGAAACACCAAAGTGGAAGGGCATAGTGGAGAAAAGATGTTCATTTCATGCTGGCCAGGAAGCATCACAGGGGAGCACTGCCAGATTGGGAGGAGTGAGGGACTAGATATAATACCCAAGGTCACACCTCCATAACCAACACAGACACACAGAGAAATGTACTTTACTAATCCCCTTTGTGTCTCCCAAGCCATTCAAGTTGACACAGTCAGTTTAACCACTACACAGAATGTTTTATAGAGTAAAAACAATGAGAAACAAAGTTATTCCTGTCATTTAGGAGATGGTTGCACAGTAGATTATTATGTAGCTCATACATAGAACATTTGTTTTTACATTATGGAGATAGGGATAATTTTGTATGGCTCTAACAACGTGGACAAAATTTCAGTAGAACCCTTATTAGGTTGTTAACAAAGATTTACTATGTGATGGGGGAAAGGAGCAAAGAAAAAAAGGGGAAACAGTTGTACTTAAAGTTTAGGTAATATATTCACATTTATGCATTTGTAGGTGGTTAATAAATGTATATGTGACCTTTTAAAAATGCAACAAGGGCTTATCAACAAAAAATTAATAACAGTAAGGTATCTTGGAGGCCAAAAACCAAAGGCAATCAATACCAGAATCTGAGCAAAAAGTTGAGATTATTTGAGAGGTAAAAATTGTTAGTGTGAAAGAGACATTACAAATAAAAATGGACAAAATTAAAAAGGTTAAAGATCAAAAAGCTGTTGAATTAGCTCCGGGTTTACCCCTTATGTTAAGGTACATGATTTTTATAAATCTTTCATAGAGCACAAGAGCATGGTAAAATTCCCCCCAAGGAAGTTTTCGAATATAGGAAATGTAATAAAGTTTATTCTTAAATAGTTTTTAAACTGTGATTTTGGCCTTTATTTAATAATATGTGGCCAAGACTTTTTAAACATTTCAACATTAAAATGATGACCATACATGTATGTATGTGGTACAGTAGTGCTGTAGTGTTTTATGTTTATGGATACTCATCAAGGATTCCAAAATTTTATGCTATCCAAATCAAAAAAAGATAACAGAAATTTCATAGGTGTTTGTCATATGCTATCAAAGGAGACAATAATCCATGACATACTGTACTCCAGTGACACGAGAAATGATAAATGCTTGAAAGATGATCTTCATCAAAAATATCTGAAATACTGCTAGTTTTGTAGATCAGTAGTAGAGTGCTTGTCTAGCATGTGCAAGGCCATGGGTTCAATCCCCACCCAGCATGCATTTACTGTAATGTTTCCACAATTTTTGTTAATATTTTTTCAGCCCCAGTTTAGCTTACTGATTCAATAAGCATATATTTAGTACGTTCTTGGTACTGAGCAACCACATCTTGTACCTGTTAATCATTTACAGTTCAGTGGGGAGGATTTAAATATTACTGTATATCTCACAGAATGGTATGTCAACCTGTAGGTTGTAGAGTATAATAAGTGTATCTGGAACCTTTATGCAATGTCACTCAGTTTTTTGCCATGGAAGTCCAGTGCTATATTAAATTATCTGTATAGTACCATAGCACTTTAGCTGAATTTATCCATCAGAATTTCAAATCTCAAAAGTTGATGACATCTAACTTTTAATACATTAACCTTGTCAGTGGTCAGAAGTAAAGCCATTGAAACTTTGAAACTTCAAGGGCCATTTGTACCCATGGGTCTTGCTGCAATGTCTTTACGGACATTGTTTCAGCTCTTTGAAGTTCTCAAAGAGCTGTTAACGAGGGGTATGAAGTGGGCTACCTTCACTGAGGTCCCTTAGAATGTAGGTGGGCATTTGGGGCTGGCAGAAGACTCATCAGGGGCCAAAATCTTCAATAAATGTTAGTAAGTCACCTGGAGATTCTGTATCTAATTCTCTGTATGTGTATTTTAAAACCACAACAATTATTATCTTTAAGTTCGTGATTTCTAAGGTAACAGGAATGTGTGTAGACCATTCAACCAAAATTTATTGAATGTGGAGCACTCTTTTTAGGAGCTTGGAATATACTGGAGCAAAGCAGTTGTCTGTGCCATCATGAAGCTTACATTCTAGTTGAGGAAATTCAGACAGGAGACAGAAATCATGACAGACAGTGAGATGTAGTATATCAGAAAGTAGTAAGTATTTGAAAACATAGAGCAGAGTAATGTGGAATTGGGTATTTGCAAAATTTCCTTAAAGAATTTTTAAAAAGTTAATAAAAGAAGGGATGAATAATCAAGTATGCCTTTTTAAAATTTTTATTTGAATAGAATATTTTAGATATACATAGTGATAACATCCATCATAGGGAATTTGTACCTTTACGTGATATATCTTGCTGCTTCTTTTTTTCCCATTCCCCTCCCTTCAATGTCTCCTCTCTCATTATTTATGAAAGCTTTGTTTCCATTTTTTCCCCTCTATTCCCTTTTCTCTTGTCCCTTCATTCCTTTCCCCTTCCCCTCCCTTGTTCCCTTTATCATTTGAACACTTTCTTCCGTTTCCCATTATAATATATTTTAGTCCTTCCTGATTTACACTTTCCATTTCTCACACCAGAGAAACAATGTGATGTTTAAACATGTGTGCCTGATTTATTTCACTTAAGAGTATTGTCTCAAAATGCATCCATTTACCTAGAAACATCTCAAGCTTACCATTCTTTATGTCAGAGTAGTACTCCATTGTATAAAAAAACCACATCTTGTTTATCCATTCATTGGTTGATGGGCATTTGGGCCATTTCCAAGATTTAGATTTTACAAACTGTGCCACTATAAACATAAGTGTGTGTATATCGCTGTGGTATGATGTTTTTAATTCTTTTGGGAAGATACCAAGAAGGGGAATAGCTGGATCAAATGGAACCTCTAGTCCTAGCTTTCTGAGGAGTCTCCACACTGATTTCCACAGTGGTTGCATCAGTCTACATTCCCACCACAGTGGAGAAAGGTTTCTTTTTCACCTCAGCCCCTCCAGCATTTGTTATTGGCTGATTTCTTGATAATAGCCATTCTTTCTGAAGTGAGATGGAATCTCAGTGTTGGTTTAGTTTGCATCTCTTGAATGACTGATGATGTTGAACATTTTTTCATATGTTTATTTACTGTTTCTACTTCTTCATCTGAGAAGTGTCTATTCATTTCAGCTGCCCATTTTTGGTTTGGGTCTTTAAATTTTGGGGGTCTGATTTTTTTGAGTTCTTTATATATTCAAGATATCAGTCCTTTGTCAGAGAAACAGCTCGCAAAAATTTTTTCCCACTCTGTGGGTTGTCTCTTCACTCTGTTGGTGGTTTCTTTTGCTGTGCAAAAGCTTTTTAATAAGCTGAGATCCCAGTTGTTGATTCCTTTTGATATTTCCTGGGCAACTGGGGTTTTGTTCATAAAGTCTTTGTCTACAATTTTGTCTTCTAGAGTTCTATCTATTCTACCTTCCAGCATATTTAGTGTTTCTGTTTTAATATTTAGATCTTTGATCCACTATGATTTTAGCTTAGTGCATGGGGAAAGATATGGGTCCAGTTTTAATCTTCAGCATGTGGAAAGCCAGTTTTTACAGCACCATTTATTAAAGAGGCTATCTTTCTTTCAGTGAGGGTGCTTGGCTCCTTTGTCAAAGATAAGGTGACTGAAAGTGTTTGGGCTTCTTTCTGTATCATCTAATCTATTCCTTTGGTCCTCAGGTCTGGTTTTTTTTTGCCAGTACCATGCTGTTTTTATTACAGTAGCTTTGTAATATAATTTCAGATTGGGATTGTGATGGCCCCGCTTTGTTGCCCAGAATTGCTTTTGCTATTCCAGGTTTCTTCTGGTTCCAGTTGAATTTTAGGATTGCTTTCTCTAAGTCTGTAAGGTATGCTATTGTTATTTTAATTGAGATTGCATTACATCTGTATAACAATCGTGGGAGTATGGCCACTTTCACAACACTGGTTCTTTCTAACCAAGAAAAAGGGATATCTTTCCATTTTCTGATACCTTCAGTCTCCCTTTTCAAAGTACTGTAGTTTTCAATGTATTGATCTTTTACTTCCTTTGTTAGATTGATTTCTCAGTACTTCATTTTTTTGAATGCAATTGTGAAAGGTGCTGTTTCCCTAATTTCTCTCTCAATGAGTGTTATTTGTGTACAGGAATGCTATTGATTTTTGAGTGTTGACTTTGGCTATTAAATCTAGAAGTCTTTTGATGGAGTTTTTGGGGCCTTCTATGTAGAGTATAATATCATCTGCAAATAATGATAATTGAACTTCTTCCTTTCCTATTCTTATTCCTTTTCTTTCTTTCTCTTGTCTAATTGCTCTGGCTAATATTTCCAGAACTATATTGAATAAAAGTGGTAAGAGTGGACATCCTTGTCTTGTTCAAGATTTTAGAGTGAAAGTTTTCAGTTTTTGACCATCTAGTATGATGTTGGCTATTGGATTGTCATAGATGGCTTTTATCAGGTTGAGATAAAGCCCATTTATTACAACTTTCTGTAGAGTTTTTATCATGAATGGGTGTTGGACTTGTCAAATGCTTTTTCTGCATCTATTGAGATGATCATATGGTTTTTATTCTTGGTTCTGTTAATGTGGTGTATCACATTTATTGACTTGCGTATGTTGAACCATCCCTGCATCCCTGGGATGAATCCTATTTGGTCATAGTGCATAATCTTCTTTTTTTTTTTTATTTTAAACCAAGAACATGTATTGGTACATTTTACATACAATGGTCACATTCATTACATTTATTCTGTACCTATACATGATACATCTTGGTTCTCCACCCTCTCCCCCGCCCCTCCCCTCTGCTCCCTCCCTCCCTATTTACAGCAGGTTTATTCATCATTTTCCATATTTTCCCTTTCCCCTCTCTTTCCCCTGTTGCCTTTCTGCTTTTCCCCTTCTTTCTTTCTAGTACTCCTCTCCTCTGCACACCATCCTCCTTTTATATAATATCTATTACACCTCTTTGTTCTTATTT